>VMDO01002164.1:30750-176934 GCA_007922755.1 Pedetes capensis
CAGGGGAAACACTATTGTCAGTGCTTCTCTGCTGTTCATAGGGTTTTCAATGGCAGATTGATTTTTGGGAGGGGGTTGCCAGGTCCTTCTCCCAAGCCTACAGCTTCTGGTGTTCCCAGGCGGTCTCCCATCCAGGTATTAACCAGGCCCGACCCTGCTTAGCTTCCGAGATCTGACGGGATCGGATGCCACAGGGCTATGGCTGCAGGCATGAAATCTATTATTTTGTACAATTTAATATGCTAATAAGAATCTTAAAATAATTTGATATCTGGTTAGGAATAGTATTGTAAGTTACAATACATTTCAATTTTGAATTATTGGTAAGAATTATGAACTACTTCAGTTGTAGATTATTCCTGTTATACTATGTTTTTCTATGTTATACTATGTATTCCTGTTATACTATGTTTTTTATCTTAATAGATAAATGTGTGTGTATAGTGTATATATAGGTTTGCAAATATGACATCTAGAATATAGTTTTCACTTTACCCACAGGCTGCCTCCTAGAAAATATGTTGTGGTAGAAAGCCTATAGGCTTTGGAGTGAAATGGTTTAGTATCAGCTCTACCTCTACCAGTTATTAGAATGTGTGCTGCTTAATCTTCCTTTGAGACCTAATGTCCTCATTCATAAAACAAGAATAACAAGTAAAATCTGAGCGTTCTGAAAATTCAATGAGGTAGTTTTGGCATATTGCAGGCCCTGAGCAAGTATTAATTCATTCCTTTTTCACAATTGGCTCCTAAGGAAGTGCCTACACGAAATGCATCAAATGCATATCACAACCTAAGTTTTGGCATTCTAAACCTAAATGTCTCATGCTTTGATGGTGGCACCAACACCAACAGGAAGTTGTTTGCCAGGTGATGGCTTTATAATTAGCAACCAGCAGTGGTTTGGTTTTCAGCCCTACTGTACACGGATGTTCTTAATGGAAGACAGTTTGTCTTCTGGAAGGCTGTGTGTGAATCTGCTGATCCTCCAAGGCTGAGCATAATATCCTCTACTCAGAACATGCCTCATAAAGACAATTTTTCATTGGTTTTCAAGTCTAAAACATCCCAAGTGGAATTTACATGCCTTCCAAGCTAAGATAAAGCTGAGATGGGATCTCACCCAATACCACAGGTGAGATCGGCTTCTGTTCTGGATTTCATACTTTGAAAGTGTCACAGATCTCAGCACTGATGAACCAGAACAATCACACAGTAAAATGTTGAGGACCAGTAGCCAGGAAGTGTTTTAAAGTATTTTGGATAAATGTTTCTGATGAAAGCACAATTTTTTTTTTATTAGCCGGGAAGTGATCAGAATTGGCCTTAATTGGGGAGAATATTCTTCTCCTTTGGAACTACAATATAGATAAGACAGAGAGCCATCTGAGGTAGAGACAGACAGACATGGAGACAGCAAAATGTATAAACACTTAGGGAGAACAAATCATTGCCAGAATAAAAAGGTAATTGGTAGCTGACACTTCACAGCACATATCAGTTATTGCAAGTAAGTATGAAACACTGAACAATTGTGTTGTAGAGACTCAAAGGTGGGTGGTTTTTTGTTTGTTTTTGTATTTTTTATAATCTGTGAACATTGTACACCCAGTGCAGAATCACTTAGGACAAAAACACTGATATATGAGAAAGCTAAGTAACGGTGGCTCTAACATGGGTTTTGAGCTGATAATGGCCTTATCCTCCCCACAGTCTCCCTCAACTTCCACAGCTATCCTAAATAAAAATAATAATCTCTGATATGGACAACAGATGACATTTTACTTTTAGGTGATATGGGAGTAACAGTATTTTTTTTTTCGGTACTGAGGGTTGAACCCAGGGTCTCGTGTTTGCATGCTTTGCAAGTGCTCAACCACTGAGCTGCACCCCCAGCCCATTTTTTTACTTTTTGAGACAGAGTCTCACTAAGTAACGCAGACTGCCTCTGGTCTCCAACTTGCAATCCTCCTGCCTCTGCTTCCCAAGCCACTGGGATTACAGGAGTGTAACAGTGAGAGAGTAACAGTATCTTTAGAAAAATCTCCTTTTGTTAACTGACCTGTATTATACAATGTAGACAAAAATGCTATTTTCTTTGCAAACAGTGTTAAGACAATTCCTCTAGTTCTTCTTTCTAAGATGACTGTCCCCACCACACACACCCAATCCCCACTGCAGATATTGTGAAACAATCCTTGAATCTCCTAGATTAATTCTTCTAGCCTTCCGTACGAATCCTGCAGCCCATCAACATTCAGTTAGGTAAATTTGAAATTCATATCAAAATGTCCATCATTTATTAACAAATATCTACTGCATTCTGACTAGGTGTTAGACACCATGCCACTGTTCTGTGGCATCAAAAATGTTCATTATATTTCTGGAAAACTGCATAAGGTTTTATTGTATTGTAAGTTAAATCCCACTTAGAGCATTTTATTTTATTCTTTTACTTCCCTAAAGTCTCATTTAAACTGAAAAAGTGTGAGAGATTCTCATATACTATTCATCATTCCAGCTTAGGTTTTGATGCCAAAGTGGGGAAATCTCATAAATAACATCTCTTCCACAATACTGCTCTTTGTGTAACTCAACCACACAGAGAATCAGCATAGCGAAGCAGTGAAGACAATCAAAACCAATATTCTGTGTTGAATGATAGCAAGGACTATGGGCATTTAGCTCAGAGAAGCAAAAGCTCCTTGGCTACTTTGGAGGCAATGTGTGAGTTCAAGGTAGAGTAGGAATTTGGCACAGAAGGTAGGGGAGAGTTCCAAACATCAGATTTAGGCAGTGGTCATGAATCCATCCCACTCCGAAAGGCAATGATTCTACAGGAATAAAATAAAGATGAGGAGCAAAGCAAAAAGCAAGTCCCCTTGAGTCTTCCTCTTAAAGAAGAAAATCCACGGTATTTTAGAAAGGTCTTCTTCTAGAGAAGACACATTCATAGAGATCAGAAAATTAAAGTCCTTAGTGAACAATGTTGGTGCATTGAGATTGGAAAGCAGAAGCCTTGACACTGCATGTACACCAAAGGCAACTGAATACCAAGCAAGATATATATATGTTGTTGTTAGGTGCCATCAAGTCAGGTCCGACTCATAGCAACCCTCATGTACAACAGCAACCCTCATGTACAACGGATGAAACACTAGCCAACCCTGTGTCATGCCTGGCATTATGTCAGTGCTTCTCTGCTATGCATAGAGTTTTCAATGGCTGAATTTTTGGGGGCGGTGGGCTACCAGGTCCTTTTCCCAAGCCTACAGCAACTGGTGTTCCCAGACAGTCTCCCATCTACATACTAACCAGGCCCCGACCCTACTTAGCTTCCAAGATCTGATGAGATCGGAAGCCAGTGTGGTACAGCTGCTGGTAAGATATATATAGTGGTCCAAATAATATAAAATCTGAGCACATTAATATTTCTGTCAATTTAACCAAGAATGTTATGGCATATGTGTCGCTAGGAATGACAGAAGCTATTACTGAAATGAGATTAGAATTTTTTTGAAATATCAACAGAAGCTTAATAGTTGGCAACTTTCCCTTCTAAAATAGACGACATTGAGGCCACACAATCAACACAGTAGGGAGAACAGCACAGGAATTACAGACTAGACTGTTTTATTCTATATTCATTTCTTTCCCTCCAGAGCTTATCATTTGCTTTCTTACTTGCTTTGTTTTGTTGCATTTGGTGCTAAGGATTGAGCCCAAGTCCTCACACAGACTAAGCACACATGCTAATATTGAGCTACACACACAACCTTCTCTTGGGAGTTTTTAATTAGTTGTCAAATCAATTCTTTTTCTTCAACCCCAAGTACAATATCAAATTTCTCTATCTTTTGAAGAGAAGTGGGGTATATCTAGGTTTTCTTCTACTCATCAGGACCACCAGGGTATGAAACAACTGGCCAAATAAATGGGTAAATGAGCCTGTGAGTAACACCTGTGGTAGGAATGGCATTACTTCCATATCAACACCATGTAGGTTGGTGCTATTTTGCCCCTTGGCTAGGTAAGTGCAGTGTGAGCTTTCGGTCCCAGGTTTTACAAACTTCTTAAGAAGCAAAATGTAGTAGGAGGATATTTTAGTATTAAAGTCTATTTATCTCATCTTTTCCATTCTCTAGTGATTTAGTCAGCATCAGGAAGTTTCTATAGGCTGGGAATGTAGCTCAATGGTAGAGCAGCACATGCTTAGCATGCGTGAGGCCCTAGGTTGTTCAATCCCCAGCACCAAATAAATAAGTAAATAAATAATTTACCATAATTGTTGTTGGATGCCGACCAGTTGGTGTCCAACTCATAGAGACCCTATGTACAATAGGTGAAAGAGTATTGTTAGTGCTCCTCTGCTATCCACAGGGCTTCCGATGGCTGATTGTTTTTTGGGAGTGGGTTGCCAGGTCATTCTCCCAAGCCTACAGCCCCTGGTATTCCCAGGTGGTCTCCCATCCAAGTACTAACCAGGCCCAACCCTGCTTAGCTTCTGGGATTGGTTGCCACAGTGGTATGTCTGTAGGCAATTTACTGTAATACTGTCTTTAAAATAAAGTAGGGATTATAGCAAACAAAGTGTTAAATTCCTCACTTTGGAGCACTTGTGTTGGTTTGGATACATCTAAAGCTAGGGAAATAGTCTTAAAAAGCCATGACTTTTATTGCAGGAATCAGCTACTTGAAATAGAACTTTTCACTTCCTAATTTTAAATGCAGAAGAGCCAAAGCCTAGAAGATTCAAAACAGTATGGCAAGAACAGATGGAAAATGTAAGCAGAGGTAGAAACCCGGGGGGAAAAAAAGCAAAGGAAATGCTAGGAACCCAAGGCATTGTAACCAAAAAGAAGAATGTCTTTGATGGGCTTATGAGCAGACTGGATATGGCCAAGGAAAGAATCAGTGAGCTTGAAGATATGTCATAGGAACTTCCAAAAGTGAACTGCAAAGGGAAGAAAGAATGAGAAAGATGGAACCAAATATCCAGGAACTGTGGGACAATTACAAAGGGTATGACCTGTATAAATGGGAGTATCAAAGGAGAAGAAAGAAAGGAATACAAGAAATATTTGAAATAATACTTCAAATTTTCAAAATTAATGACAGACACCAAACCACAGACCTAGAAAGATCAGAGAACAGCATGACTAAAAAAAAAGAAAAAAACAAACAAAAAAGATCTTGGCTGGACATGGTGGTGCATGCCTGTAATCCCAGTGACTCGGGAGATCGAGGCAGGAATATCATGGGTTTGAGGCCAGAGGCAGCCTGCATAAGTTAACGAGACCCTGACTCAAAGTAAAAAATTAAAAATGGGTAGGAGGTGCAGCCCAGTGGTATGTGTCAGGCCTTGGGTTCAAACCCCAACTACTGACAAAAAAAATCTACATCTGCTGTTGTTGTTAGATGCCATGGAGTTGGATCCAACTCACAGCAACTCCTCTGTACAACAGAACAAAACACTTTCCAACACTGTGCCATGCACACAGTCTTTTTATGTTTGAGCCCATTGTTATAGCCATTATGTTTCTTCTCATTTTGAGTCATGCCACATCAACAAAAGGAGGTCCCAGGGGCTTTACTCCATTCCCGTCGTTAAGAACAACTCTACTTTGAGAAAGCAACTCTTCCCCAGTAATTTCTTGAATGCCTTCCAGCCTGTGGGGCTCATTTTCTGGCACTATAGTTGACAGTATTTCTCTGCTATTCATAGAGTTTTCAATGGCTAATTGTTTCGGGAGTGGGCTGCTGGGCCCTTTTCCCTAGTCTGTCTACCATGGATGCCTCTGCTGGTATCTGAGACACTGGTGGCATAGATTTTACCTTCATAGCAACACTCAAGCCCCCACAGTTTGACAGGTTGACAGACATGGGGGGGGGAAATCTACATATAGGCATATCATATTCAAATTCAGAAAATAAAATACAAGGAGAAAGTCTTAAAATAAGCAGAGGGTAGAGTGAGAAGTAACTTATAGAGAAAGAAGGATAAAATTACACTAGAATTATCCACACAAACCATGAAAGCAAGAAGAAAATAAAATATTTAAACATTTAAAACAAAAATACCAACAAACTACAATTCTGTATCCAGTAACATTGTCCTTCAAGAGGAAAAAGATTTTCTCAGCAAAGATGGAGGGAAGTCATTGACAACAAATGTGCTTTGTATGAAATTTTAAAAGAAGTACTTTGGAGAGGTGGAAAATGGTAGAAGGCAGAAACTCAGAGCTACATAAAGAAGGAAAAGCATTAGAGAAGGAATATATGAAGATAAAATATAATCTAATTTTTCTTATTCTTAATTATCTAACAGGTATTAGTTTGCTCAAAGTAATCATATTGATACTGTGTTTAGAAATACAGCTTATAGGTAAGGTAAAAAATGACAATCATGTTGTGAGTGATGGGAGGGAATGTTGGCGGCACTCTGTTATATGGTGCTTGTACCACATGTGAAGTGATATAATGTTATTTAAAAGTGGATTTAGATTAGTCATAAATTTAAGTTGCAAATGCTGGGACAACCACTAAAAAACAAACAAAAACCATTCCACTACACACACATTTGTGTGTGGATGTATGTGTTTTTTAAATCATAATTTACCATAAGCCAGGGAGTAAAGAAGACTATGTGATAATATTAAATGGAAAAAGAATTTGATCAGAGAAAGGAGAAAGGAGAAAGGGTGAGCTATTAGGGATGCTCTTCAGCCTCTGAGAAGTGGCCCCACCTGGCTGTGACTGAAGATCACAAGGATAAGAGATTTCTGATAGAAAGATCAGATAAGCTGGCAGGAATGCAAAATTGAATGTGTGGTTTTCTATTTTGTTCTATGCAGCCTGAGAGACTACAAAGCCTCGTGGAGAAACTCTGAGTCCACTGTGTCATTTGAGGGGTAGAATATCAACTACTAAAGAAAATCAACATGTGGGTCTGAGGGCAACTTTGGTCCCTCAAACCACGACATGGTGGAGAGAAGCATCTAGATCTTCTGAGACCCCAAAATAAACTTCGTAGTTGGGATGAGGTGGACATAGATGCATGGAATTTTAACTGGGGGCCATCAAGAGATATTAATCATAAGAGAAAAATATGGCCTTGTGGTTCTATTAATTTTTTCTGCTAAATAATTTTCTCTTTTTTCATAACTCCAGCATATGCCCTCACTTGCCTTAATGATCTCTTTCTGAAAATCCTTTCAGAATTCAGCTATTGCTGTTAATGACATAGTGTGGTGGTTTAGATCTTAAATGTCCTCCAAAGGGCATTGGAAGCTTAGTTCCCCAGCCTGTGGTGCTATTGGAAGGTGGTAGGGCCTTTGGAAGATACCGCACAGAGGAAAGAAGTTGGGTAATAGGGAACATGCCCTCAAAGAGGATGTTGGGACCCTGGGCCCTTCCTTTGTCTCTCCCTTTTTGCTTCTTGGCCACCATGAAGTAAGCAGCTTTGCTCTGCCATGCTTTCTCCAGCATGAAGTTCTGCCTTACCACAGTCCCCCAAACAACAGATCCAGCCAACCATGGGCTGAAACCACTAGCCAAAGAAACCTTGTTTCCTTTTGAGTTGATTTTCTCAGGTATTTTGACACAGAGATGGGAAGCTGGCTAGCACACCTGGTCATCTCCACAATTCCCAAAACTAGTTGCAGATTTGAGGGGATTTTTATCAGTGTAGCCTATTCTTAAGTCAAGACTTAAGAGATTTCACTGCCTTGCCTACAGATGGGTTACCCTCATGTCAGTTGCTTACCTGTGGCCTAATCTGTGAGGCTCGAAGCAGGACCATGGTTGAGAATGTACACGTCCAGGGATGTTTCTTTAGTCCTTTAGCAATAGCTTTCTGCAAAGTGGTTACCCTGAGGGAAGGTACGGCAGGAACAAGAGTTGACTTTGATTTGTCTGATTATAAATCAATTGATCAATAGATAAATACAAGAGCAAAGTTGTTCTGTAAATAGTAATCTATGGTCTGAGAGAATTACAAGTAAAATATAAATAATAATGTTGTTGTTGTTAGGTACCATCGAGTCAGTATCCGACTCATAGCGACCCTGCGTACAACAGGCAAAACACTATTGTCAATGCTTCTCTGCTGTTCATAGGGTTTTCGGCAGATTGATTTTTGGGAGTGGGTTGCCAGGTCCTCCTCCCAAGCTTACAGTACCTGGTGTTCCCAGGCGGTCTCCCATCCGAGTACTAACTAGGCCCGAGCCTGCTGAGCTTCCGAGATCTGACAGGATCAGAAGCCACAGGGCTACGGCTATAGACTCATAAATAATAATAGAATATAAAAATAATAATACAGTAAAGGGTAGAGGTTATAATGCTTTTCTTTTTGCTCTTCATGTCATTTCCTAGACATGCCATGTCAATATAAATAATTGTTGTTGTTAGGTGCCATCGAATCGAGTCTGACTCATAGCGACCCTATGCACAGCAGATCGAAACACTTCTCTATTCTGTGCCAGGCACATGATCTTATTTATGTTTAAGCCTATTGCTGCAGACAGCCTATTGCTGTCAATCCATCTGATGGAGGGTTTTCCTTTTTTCCGCTGACCTGTCACTCTCCCAAACATGATGTCTTTCTCCAGGGATTGGTCTTTCCTGACTACATGTCTGAAATATAAGAAGAGCTAATATTTGTTCAGAGCCTATGGTATGTCAGATATTTTTCTAGGTGCAACTAATTAATTAACTTAAGGTATTAGAATTTAAGGTGGATACTGATATTTCATACCACTAATGAGAAAATTGGGAATCTGAAAAGTTTAGGGCTCATCGGAAGAAATCTTGGCACACAATGTCTTCCTCATAAAATATCCTTCGTTATGCTAGAGAATAAATTCTTTTGCACAGACCAAGATAAGAGGTTAATTTAGAAATAAGAAGGGAAGAAGAGACTAATGTAAGAAGAGAAAGTGCCTATCAGAAGCTTCTTCTAGATGTAGCATTTTTATTAAAATAATTAAAACTTCATTAGCTTTGCAAATAACCTAAGGAATTCATGGAAGTTTAACTGAAGCTTAGATCTCTGTGAGAGTTTTATAATCTTGGACTATAACGGGAAACAGTTCACTGGAAGACAGAGAAACTGGATTTTTGCCTGGTTTTTTTTTTTTTTTTTAATGTATTCACTGCAGAAAACTGACCAAGTCCCATCATTTTTCTGACATCACAGTCATCGCCTTCATGTTTATAGAAGCAATGGATGAGGTCCTTTGGTGGAGGTGATATCAAGCTGGGGGTTAGCTCAGTTGGGAGAGCGCTGCTCCCCACTCTCTGAAGACCTGCGTTCAATCCTCAGCACCTCAAAAACGGGAGAAGGAAGTGGCAATCCACTCCCGAAGCAATCTCAAAGCAATTAGCCATTGAAAACACTATGAGGGTCGCTGTGAGTTGGACTCACTTGTTGGCACCTAACAACAACAAATGTGAAGTTAGATGCTTTGAATGAGCAAGACTGAATTTGTGACCTAAAGGCCTGAGAGCAAGCATTGTATATGTGATTTAAAAAGGGTGCCAAAGTGAGAGGTGGTCCTAGTGAGTCCTCAAGGACCTCCCTGATTAGCATAATGAAACTACAAGCAATGATAGCACAATGCACGGCATCCTATAGAGAAAATTTTTAATAATACATGTGAGAGTAGAATGTGTTCCTTCTCCCAACCTGGCTACCAAAAGTAAATGCACAAAGATTGCAAACGGGATCCATTTTGAGTGCCAGAGCCCATCAATTGTTAGCAGCCTAGAGGCCTATGTGGTGACTTCTGGGATATTGTCCAGGCCAAGCAGGAAAGAAAATTGTGAGTGATTAGGCTATCTAACATGGATATAGGAGAGACAAGGCAGGGGAATGTGTGTAGAAGAATCTTTCAAATTAAAAAATCCTTGAGGTTACCGAGAACAGAGTTGGAAGTCTTACTTTGTCATTTAACCCTGTAGCCATAGACAGCCCAAGTTTCTTTTTAATGTACATAATAAAGTATCTAAGCACACTTCTTTTTTTTTTTTTTTTACTGGAATTGTTGTTGTAGTTTTCAGGTGCCATAGAGTTGGGTCCAACTCATGGCAACCCTATGTACAACAGAATGAAACACTCCTCAACACTGTGCCATGCCTGGCACTATTGTTAGTGCTTTTCTGCAATTCATAGGTTTTCAATGGCTGATTGCTTCAGGAGTGGGCTTCCGGGTCCTTTTCTCTAGCCTACAGCACATGGTATTCCCTGCTGGTCTCCCATCCAAGTACTAAACAGGTCTGATCCTACTTAGTCTCTGAGGTCTGACAAGAGTGGATGCCAGGGTGATATGGCTGCAGGCCATACTGATACAAGTATGTCCTTCTATAAAGCATCTACCTCAGCATCTGACAAATGGTAGTTACTCAATGCTGTTATGCACCACACAATTGCATTTCACTCAATGCCCACATTTATCATGGTGGTCCCATAAGATTATATGTGATATGTTGTTGTTAGGTACCATCGAGTCGGTATCCGACTCATAGCGACCCTCTGTACAACAGTGGAAACACTATTGTCAGTGCTTCTCTGCTGTTCATAGGGTTTTCAATGGCAGATTGATTTTTGGGAGGGGGTTGCCAGGTCCTTCTCCCAAGCCTACAGCTTCTGGTGTTCCCAGGCGGTCTCCCATCCAGGTACTAACCAGGCCTGACCCTGCTTAGCTTCTGAGATCTGACGGGATCAGATGCCACAGGGCTACGGCTACAGGCATATGTGATATACAATATTATATATTGAGGTCATAGCCATCTTAGTTTGTGTGAGTATGCTCTATGAGTTCACAATAGGCTGCTTAGTGACACATTTCCAGAACACGGCCTGTTGTTAAGAAAGCAATGCATACCTGTACATTAGCATCCTTGACTGGCAATCTAACTCCTTCAACGCATTATGTGGCAGAGAGGAGGTTCTCCTCAGAGTGATAGTTGGAAATGAGAGGCCAGAAAGCGCATGTCTGTAAGGACTCTGGAGTCTTCTCATCCCTGAAGACATCCCTCAATACTTACACAAACTGTTATCATTTCAGTTGTAACTTCACACGTTGGGTTTATATATTTCTTTATCATTGTCATCTGCTTCTCCTTTCCACAATTTTCTTTTGCCTCTTGGATTCCCCACAGCAGTGAACGGCACCATCTAATTTGTCTAGGGACTCAACCCAGAAAACCTGGGGATCAAGGTTGCCTCCCATGCTGCCCTTTTGATGACAGAGTCCTCAGAGTGCCAACTTACGCAGCAAAAGTTGCCATGATGTTGCAGAATTGGCAGTGTGTTCTTTTCTCTGAAGAACCTGTCTCCAATCCCCCTGTGGCTGTGTTGGTAGCTAACTACCAAGTGAGCACGGAAGACACCGAGGGCTTACAATATCTGCTTTACAGTTTAGCTTCACTGTCTGACTAAAGAAATGGAAACAAGCCAATGTTTTTTCCCTTTCTTCATAGGTAGGTTCCTCTAGACTTCCTGGCCTCTCCATACCCTTTGCTGTGTGCATGGAGTAGAGCTGCCTCCCTGAACAGATCTGCAGAGGATCTGGCAAAGGCAACCTGTCAGGTTAAGCCGGCTTACAGCTGTCAGCTCACAGCTACAGTCTAGAGGGAAGAGAAGCCTGAGGCAGAGTATCAGCACCCCACTCGTTCAGCCTCCTCGCGACATTTTATCTGAACAATAACCACAATTGATAGAAGAGAACCAAGTGGCTTCCCAAATATTTCTTTCTTCCTTTCTCTCTCTCTTTTTTTTTTTCCGCCCAGTATGCAATGCTTCCTGTGTCTCTAGTAATGAAAATGTGTTCATCTGTCAACCAGAAAGCTGCCCCACTGTCTTAGGTGCAGAGAACTTCAATCACCGCAGCTGCTGCGACCAGACCCAGAGCCAAGCTCCTCATTTGTTTTGGCTAACACTGAAGAGTGAGTTTAGGCATCCCCTAGAACAGAATGGTGTGCGGGAGCAGAGCCAAGCTACGGAAGAGAAGCGGCAAAGTTGCAACAGATTATTTGTCTGCTAAAACAGAAGGAGAAAGATATCAAAACCTGGATCCATTTGAGTCCAGCCTCCCTAACATATTCTCTATTTGCAACACAGATGATTTCCTCTAATATCATTCAACAGGTGCTAAACTGTAGCTTTTTCTGAAGATTAATCAGTGCAGTCTTGGCAACAGAGAATTAGGGAAGTGATGAGGAAGCTTCCAGAATTTTTCAGCTATTTCTACCGAGTACTCAGCATGGTGTACAACAAATAAATTATATTCATTATAGGTGCTTTTTAGCAGTAATCCTGCAGAAAATATCATTGTGCTGTATTTACCAAGCACCCCATGCATATCTGTATCTTTGCATATACCACACTTGAGAAATTATGTTTCCGTTTGTACCTCCTGGAGGCTATAATTGCCTTAAGGTATGTCTGTCTTTTACTTAACTCTCCTCTTATGAAACTGGCATATGGTAGGCACTCGACAAATATAGGTTGAATGGCTTATTTGCTCAACCAAACTGCATACAACAGTTTCACTGTTGTTGGTAGGTGCTATTGAGTCCGGTCTGACTCAGCGACCCTATGCACAACAGAACAAAACCCTCAGACACTGTGCCATGCCCAGCACTACTGTCAGTGTTTCTCTGCTATTCAAAGGATTTTCAACGGCAGAATTCTGGGGGGAGTGGGATGCCAGGTCCTTCACCTTAGACTGGAGCACCTGGTATTGCCAAGTGGTCTCCCATCCAAGGACTAACCAGGCCGACCCTGCTGAGTTTCAGAGATTAGATGGAATCGGATGCCAGGGTGGTATGGCTGTAGACCTTCAATTTCATTGTTGTTGTTGTTGTTGTTAGGTACCATCCAGTCAGTATCCGACTCATAGCAACCCTCATAGGGTTTTTAATGGCTGACTGTTTCAGGACTGCCTTGGGAGTGGATTGCCAGGTCCTTCTCCCATTTTTGCGGTGCTGGGAATTGAACTCGGGACCTCAGAGACTGCAGCGCAGCACTCTACCAACAGAGCTAAATCCCAGCTCTTCAATTTCATTAGGGAAGATTAAATGAATATGCCCTGTTTTTTGTTTGTTTGGTTTTGTTTTGCTTTTTGACCAGCGCTATTTATCCTAAAAGCTGCATTTCAATTTTAGTTTCACTTTTTTGTTTGTTTGTTTGTTTGCAGTACTTGCAGGCTGAACCCAGGGCTTCACATATACTTTGCCAGTGTGCTACCACTGAGCTCCAGCCCATTTTTTTTTATTTCTTATTTTGAGACAGGGTCTTTCTAAGTTATACAGCTACCTCTGGCCTCAAACCCAGGGTCCTCTAGCCTCCGCCTCATGAGTTGCTGGGATTGTGCACCACTGTGCTTGGCTTATTTTCACACATTTAAAACAAAGACCAAGACTGGGCAGATGTACACTAATTAGATGGCTCATGAAGCCAGATCCACATGGTTCATCCAGTCTAGCTAGGGCTGAGACAAAAAGAAGAGCCTGGGAATATGGTATGGCTTCACTTTTTTCCAAATTTGTCAGAAAATGGCTAACCTTGAGTTTCTATTTGAATATTGCAGGTATGATTGGAGAAAGGGAAGAGGGAAGATAAACTGTAAGCAGAACACAAACAGAATTAAATAGATATCTTGTTGTTGTTGTTGCGAGGTGCCATCAAGTCCGTGTCTGGCTCATAGTGACCTTATGTGCAACAGGGGAAACACTATTGTCACTGCTTCTCTGCTATTCATAGGGTTTTCAATGGTAGATTGATTTTGGGGAGCAGGTTGCAGGGTCCTTCTCCCAAGCCTGCAGCACCTGGTGTTCCCAGGCAGTCTCCCATCGAGGTACTAACCAGGCCCCACCCTGCTTAGCTTCTGAGATCTGACAGGATGGGAAGCCACAGTGCTATGGCTGCAAGCAAATAGATATCTTAGAATACTTAAATGCCTCAGCAGCTTTGAGGGTATATCCCAAGTGTGGCTGGATCTTACAAGATATATTTTCATATTGACCAGTCTGTTCTGTACAGGCTTGTGTCTCAAGAAAGACCTCAATTAGGTACTTTTCCAAACCAAAATAGAAACGCTCAGTAGCAGTGGAGCATGGATGTTGTAGCGATCTACAGCTTGAATGGCCAAGCTTTAGTAAAATCGTGAATGAATGGATCGTCTTTGGTGCTGGAGGGATACGGTCTGAACTGAGCCACTCACCTGGGAAGCAGGAAGCGCAAGGAACCCTTAGCTCTAGGTCTTCCGTAGTTAGATCTTCTGCCTTGAGTGCCTCCCAGCCACAATCACCATGCTTGCCGGCAGGAAGCCATCCCTGGGCCGAGGCAAAGTATCCTTGCCCATTGCTGAGACATCCAGCTCTGCCAAGACCCACCCCGGAAGGGGACTGGTGAATCCTTTCCTCTTCACCTCGCCAGTGTATCTCACGTTGTTTTCCACGCCCCATCTTCCTTCCACATTGCATCAATACTGAAATGGTCAATTCCTTTTGGTTGGCATGTTGGGTTCTAGACACAGAAAGATCTGATCACATTTGATTGGAATTATTAAGTTTAGTAAAAATATCAGAGTAGGGTCATGTAGCCTGTGATGCTGCATAGTTTGATCACAATTATTTTCTTTCCTCTTTCTTCTTTATGTTCTTTCTTTATTTTGTGGTATGGAGGGGCTGCACCCAGGGCCTCACGCATACTTTGCAAGCACTCTGCCACTCAGTTCCATGCCCAGCCCCTTTTTGTAATTTTTACAATTGATACAGGGTCTTGCTACCTTACCCAGCCTGCCCCTGGCCTTGAACCTGCAATCTTTCTGCCTCTGCCTACGCCTCTAGAGTCCTTGAGATTACAGGCAGTTGCCAGTGGGCTCAAAATGATTTTCATTTCATATTCTTTCTGTTTTTCTACACTATCATGGCATCAGAGTATAAATGAAAATAGTTAAATGTCCATTTAATTTAACTCCATCTTGTCAAATATCAGATTTGGTAATATCAGGATACTAAGAGAAAGTTTTGTGATTTCATGATGGATATTTGGCACTGCTCAGTCATTGCCTATCTCGGGTAACATTTTAAGGATTAACATTATTGGAGCAGAAATAGAAGAGTGAAAGAGTTATTCAGCATAAATGTGACATTTATGTCAAACAAGCATGGATTGAAATAAACTAATTTAATTTCCAAAAGCCCATTGCATTTAGCAGAAAATTCTGCATAATGCATACAAACCTGTGCCATTGCCCAACAAGCCAAACTCTGAATTACTGAAGATTTCAATCCAACCCAGCCAAATGCATTATATTCACTGCAGAACTGAAGTGTTCTCTGTGCTTCCTGATGTTTTATATGTGTATAAAAATCTGCAGCCTCAGAGACAAAAGGTCTTAAATAGTGTAGCAGGTGTCAATGCTGCACTAAGATCATGGTGGGAACCTGAAGTCAGAATGTCACATACTTACAACCAATTTGTTCTGGTGATATATTCAAGTATCAAATGCTGACTCCAATAGAGACCACATGCATCTTGTTTATACCCTGCTGGTGCCTGTTTAGTTTTCTTCCTTTAAGTATGCCTTTGTATCCCAAAGCATTTCCTTAAGGATGAGGTTTAGCCATCTGTGAAGTGGGGCAGGATTGGGAAGAACCTGATCCAGTTCCTTCAGGGATTAGTTCTTGAAGCTCTGAAAAGCATATTTTAAATGGCGATTAAATTGAGTGAGAATTCTTGCTTGACATTTGAGATTGAAAACCTGTGATTGGAATCACTTTGGGCTTTGAAATGAGAATTTATAGAGTATTGTTAACACTAGACCCTTCTTCGTGATCACCAGGCAAATCCTGCATGTGAATTTGGGACTGCAATGATCAGTCACTTAGAATACAATTTAAGATGTTGAAAAACATCTATTAGCGTGACCATCATGTTAGGAATAGTCTTGCTAAGTAAAACTTTCGATATAGAAACTGATAACAATACTAAATTATTAATGGTATGTGATGACCACAGGCCCCTGTTCCACATAGGAAGTACCATGGCTCTTGGTATACGGTATATGGTATATTGTATATTATATATGGTATGTTATAGGGACCACTAGGTTTCACTATCAAGAAACTTTAGTTGGAAAATTAGCACTGTCTAAATCTGGATCTATACCATGGACTGCCAAAAGATCCAACAGATCTGTCCTAGAAGAGGTACAACCAGAGTGCTCCTTGGAAGCAAGAACAGCCAGACTGTGTCTTACATATTTCAGACATGTAGTCAGGAGAGATCAATCCCTGGAGAAACACATCACGTTTGGGAGAGTGGCAGGTTAACCAAAAAAAGGAAAACCCTCCACCAGATGGATTGACACAGTGTCTACAACAATGGGCTTAAATATAAAAAAGAGTGTGTGCCTGGCACAGAATTGGGAAGTGTTTCGATCTGCTATACATAGGGTTGCTATGAGTTGGACTCAACTCCACGGCATCTAACAACTACAACAATAAATCTGGATATCAAGCAAGTAACCTTGAGGATATCAACAATCCTGAGGCTTAATGTGCTTAGATAGTGGTTTTCAAACTTCTTTCAGCATGCCTTTACACTCTAAAAATTATTGAGGACCCCAAAAAGCTTTTGTTTACATGGGTTGTCTCTAATTTTAGCACATTAAAAATTGAAACTGAATACTTATTTATTTAAAAATAACATCAATAAACCCATCAAAAGCTTATATAAAACATTTTTAGGAGAAATAATTGCACTTTGTAAAACGTAGCCAGAAGAGTATCATTTCACATTTTTGCTCACGTTTGGTGTTTAATAGAAGAGTGCTGGTAAGATTGCACTCAGACTGTACAGACCTAACATTTCATGTAGCTTCTGATAAACTCAATTGGACACTTCAGAGGAAGGGAGCAAAAAGGGGACATAGGTTTTGGGGTCACTAAAAGCAGTTTTCACCTCACAGACTGCTTGAACGGATCCCCAGGAGTCCCTACCCCATAGTTTGATAACTATTGTCCTCAGAAGTAAAAAAGAGGAAAAGTCATCATACCACAAAAATGATAATGTTTGAGGCGATGGATAAGCTAAATATCCTGATTTGACCATTGCACAGTGCATGCATATATTGAAATATCACCTTATACTCCACAATATGTATAATTGTTATGCATGTGTTAAACCTAAGAGTAATTATAGATAATATTTCTTGCATGCTGGCTCAGGGCTTATCTTTGTTTTCAGTGTTTTTCATTAGGGTGTCATTTAATCTTGTTGGTAGCTGATGTAGATATTATATGGCATTGTCTTTATTTTCCAGCTGAGGAAACTGAGCAGACAGAATTTGAGTGACTTTCCCAGGAGCCCAGGTGCTATGATGTGACAAAGATTGCTGATCGTAGACAATGGCAGCCTGGGTGCCATGGTGATGATGGTGATGGTGGCTACAGTAAAAGTGGAAGTGATATTTAACACTTAGGAAGCATTGTTATTGTTAGGTACCATCAAGTCAGGTCCAACTCATAGTGACCCTCATAGGGTTTTCAGTGGCTGATTGTGTCGGGATTGCTTCGCTTTGGAGGAGGATTGCCACATCCTTCTCCCATTTTTGTGGTGCTGGGGATCGGACTCAGGTCCTCAGAAAGTGCACAGCAGCGTTCTACCAAGTGCGCTATATAGGCTTTCTATCCCCTAGGAAGCATGGGGTTTGTCAAAAGCTGGATGCCATACATATACGATCTCATCTTGTCCTCACAACTGGTCTGTGATAGATTTGGTATTGTTGTCATCCTTTTAAAGATAAGGAGACTTCCTTGCTGAAGATCATATTTCATATATAGAAATATTATATAACCTCTCTATGAAGCTTCATCATTGCTGTCATTAAATGTGAAATTATGCTAAGATTAGGTGATGTGGTCTGTGCCTCATTTAAATGGTATCATGGCAGAAGAAGATACACTTATTTCTGTAAAAGTGAATTTTCCAGAGCTGCTCATTTTTACTACTTGGTGGCCCAAATGCTAAAGTATAACTGAACCAATGAGAGGCATCATCATGAACATCAGTGCTGAATCTCTGCCTTCTTTAAGAGGAGCCTTGGAGGCTGTGGAAGCAAGCAGACCTATCTCCTTATTAAATAATTCACAGATATTTCGTATGTTGTGTGACCTATTATGGGGGAGTTGGCTCTTTCCTTTCATAGGTGTTCTATCTCCCCCTTGCAAAACCCAAAGTATCTTTTTTCTCAGAAGAATCCTTCTACCTGTTTTTCAGTCAACTCTTGTTTTGCACCCTTATAACTTCCTGCTCCTATTCTGTCTTCTTAGGGAATCAAGTGACCACATTTCCACATGGTATATATAAAAGAGAGGGCTGGGATTTAGCTCAGTTGGTAGAGCGCTGCTCTGCAGTCTCTGAGGTCCCAAGTTTAATTCCCAGCACCGCAAAAATGGGAGAAGGACCTGGCAATCCACTCCCGAGGCAATCCCGAAACAGTCAGCCATTGAAAACTGTATGAGCGTTGCTATGAGTCGGATACCAACTCAACAGCATCTAACAACAACAACAACAATATATAAAAGAAGGGCAAAACCTGCCTGAACCTATGGAGTCTGTATGTCCTCTGACCTTCTGTATAGATGGTTCTAGACTCTTCTCCCGCTCGCTCCCATTTGGTTGGCCTTGCCCACATGGCTGAGATCCCTGCATAAGCAGATTCTACAAAGGAGATGGTATCGAGGAATCACAGCTTTTGACGGTTGGGAAGTTTTAATGTCATTTACTAGGAAAATGATTTACTTAGAGGCTTTCTTTTCCTGTATTTTTACATTTCGGAGCTCTGCTCTTAACTACGCTTTTTAAAATCCTTCCGAGGAAACCAAATGCACTTTGTTCCACTTCCAGTAAGGTCGCTTTGAATGTTTTGGACTTGAAGTCATAGTTGAGATGACCTAATTTGAAACACATTTGGGCACCGCAGAGTGAAACCTATTCAGGCAGCTTCAATATTTTCTTGAATGAGTTCATTTTTTTCGTTGTTCTTTTTGCCTACATTCGTGCTCCAAGTGCTGTTTATGTTCTTCTGTATCTGAGAGATAGCTTCAGGACAGAAATGGGAGTGCTGCCAAAGTCAGAGGTAGGAGGAAAAAAGAAAAAAAGAGAGAAAGAAAGAAAGAGGGAGGGAGGGAAGGAAGGAAGGAAGGGAGAAAGAAGAAGAAGGAGAAGACACAAGAAAGAGGAGGGAAAAAACTAAAAGAAAATAGAAGAAAGCAAAATTTGAGAAAGAAAATAAACATAAGCCATTGTTTTACTAGTTAAAAGTTAATCCAAGAAACAAATGCATGTGCTAAGGACTGGTTAAAGGGACCACCTGACAATCAAAACCTTGTAATAATAATAAACCTTGCTGATATTAAAGCTTAGATTCCATGGCCTGGCTTCTGTCTACCCACCAGGCTCTACTCCTTCTGGCCCTGTCATATATGGTCCATGTAAAATGCTGCAGCCTCTGTAAAAAAGGGGATGGTGGCTCCTCAAAAAAATTAAAACCAGAATAATCAAAGGCCCCCAAATATTTCATTTCAGGGAATAGACCCAAAAGGATTGAAAGCAGGGTTTAGAACAGAATTTGTACACTAATATTCACAGCAGCATTATTCTCAATATCCAAAAGGTGAAAGCAATCCAAATGTCCATCAACAGATGAATGGATCAACAAAATGAAGTACACACACACACACACACACACACACTCACAGAGGAATATTACTCAGCCTTAAAAAAGAAGGAAATTTTGAAATATGTTACAACATGAATAAATGTTGAAGACTTTATGCTAAGTGAAATGAAACAATCACAAAAGGACAAATGCTACATGAATACATTTATATGAAGTTGTTGTTGTTGTTGTTGTTGTTGTTAGGTGCTGTCAAGTCAGTATCCGACTCATAGTGACCCTCATAGGATTTTCAATGGCAACTGTTTCAGGATTGCCTTGGAAGTAGATTGCCAGGTCCTTCTCCCATTAAATGAAGTAGGTTGTTGTTATTGTTAGGTGCCATTGAGTCAGTGTCTGACTCATAGTGACTGTACATACAACAGACGAAACATGATTGTCAGTGCTTCTCTGCTATTCATGGGGTTGTCAAAGGCTGATGGCTTTTTGGGAGTGGGTTGCCAGGTCCTTATCCCAAGTCTACAGCACCTGGTGTTCCCAAATGGTCTCTTATCCACGTACTAACCAGGCCTGACCCTGCTTAGCTTCTGAGATCTGACGGGATTGGACGCCATAGTGGTACTGCTGCAGGCATATCATGTAGGTAGAGTAATCAAAATCACAGAGGCAGAACAAGGAGTCTGAGTGGGTTGCTTTGATGACCAGAGACTAGCCCCAGGGAGGAGACAGCTGTGCTGTGACTTGGCCGTTTTGTCTTCTCTGCTGACTGGTAAGCTTCTGCTCTTCCCTTGCATGGTAACAATTACAGTTCTATAGAGGAGAAACGGGATAACTCATTGGGCTGTAACTCAGAACTGAAAAGGAAGCCTTACCTCCACCCTCCCTACCTCCTTTCCTTCCTTTTCTTTTTAAGATCTCTAAGGTCTGCTCTGTAGCCCAGGCTGACCTGGAACTGTGATCCTCCTGCCTCAAGCTCCCAAGTTCTGGGATCATATGTGTGGGCACTGTGCCTGGCTATATTCTGCTTTTCTTCTGCATCCAAGAAATAACAGCAGACTGCTCTATTGGAGATCTCGGCCCTCCGTGCTGTCCCAGGATGGAGTGCAGGTGTAGGTACAGTCCAGAAAGAATTTGAGAGCAGAGGGCATTGGGAGGGATAAAGAATTCCCTGAGCAATTCAAGCCTGAAAATTCCTTCTTTTCTATTTGCCAAAGATTTTTGGTTGTATCAGTGGGCTGGAAATTTTTTTCTGAAAAGGGCCAGATCATAAATATTTCAAGACTTTGTAGCTCCTCTCACATGTATTCAGTTTTGCTTTTCTAGGGCAAAACCACACCTGTAGCCATAGCGCCTGGTGTCAGATCTCAGAAGATAAGCAGGGTTGGGCCCGGTTAGTCCTTGGATGGGAGACCACCTAGGAATAATGGGGGCTGTAAGCTTGGGAGAAGGACCTGGCAGCCCACTCCTAAAACAATCAGCCACTGAAAACCCTAAGAATGGCAGAGAAGCACTGACTATAGTGCTGTGAATGGCACAGTGTCAGGGGTGTTTTAAATGTTGTACTTAGGGTCCCTGAGTCGGACCCAAGTCAACAGCACCTAACAACAACAGGGCAAAAACCCCATAGACAATAAGGTATTTGTGTTCTGATAAAACTCTATCTGTGGGCCCTACAATTTGAACTTGGCCTAATTTTCATGTGTCCCAAAATATTATTTAAAATTTTTTTCTCAACCACTTAAAAATACAAATATCATCCCCAGCTTGCAGGCCCTACAAAAACAGGTGGCAGGCCAGATTGGACTATGAGTTTTTTGGCTCATCCTTGGTTTTAATACTTATAATCTACGTAGTTTTTTTTTTTTTTTTTTTTTTTCTTTATGAGTGTAGCTCACTTGCTTTTGAGAAGAAAGAAAATAATATTTATGGATAATTTCTTTGACAAAATTTAGCGTAGTGTGATGATTATGAAAGCCTAGGCTCTGGGAGCAGAACATCTGGGTTTAAAATCCCAAGTTTGTCACTCACAAACTGTATGAACCCAATTAAGTTACTCAAACTCTCTGAGCCAGCCAGCCGGGTACTGCAAAAAAAAAAAAAAAAAAAAAAAAAAAAAAAAAATCTCTGAGCCTGTATCTCTTCATCTGCAAACAAGGTGACTGAGCCAGAAAATAAAAGGGTTGTTGCATAGATTAAGTAAGTTAATGTGTCAAGTGATTAGACTATTGCTTAGCACCTTCTAATGTTAGCTGTTGTCTGCTACATGCCAGGTCCTTCATTATTGGGTCCCTTCACCCCAGTATCACTTGTTGTTGTCGTTAGGTGCCATGGAGTTGGGTCTGACTCATAGCAACCCTATGTACAACAGAAGGAAACACTCCCTCACACTATGCCATGCCTGGCACTATTGTTAATACTTCTCTGCTATTCATGGGGTTTTCAGTGGTGGATTGTTCTGGGAATAGATTGCCAGGTCCTTCTCCCTACCCTGCAGCATCTGGTATTCCCAGGAGGTCTCCCATCCAAGGATTAACCAGGCTGACACTGCTTTGCTTCCAAGATCAGGCGGGATTGGATGCCAGGGTGCAATGGCTGTAGACCATGGTCACATTAAATCCTGAAATACGGATATTATCACCACTTGATAAAAAAAGAAAATAAATTTCAGGTAGTTTAGGCATCTCGCTTATTGGTTGTGAGAAAATAGCCCAAGTTGTTCCCTTCTACTTCTGTCATCTACTTCATTGCCACCCTACCATACCTCTTTTTTTGTCCAATTACATTTCTCTACAATGATCCCCTCTTTTCATTAGAATGTATATAAAAATACAGTTTTCCCTAAGTCTTTAGCATTTTATTTCTGAAGGCTTCTGGGTCACATAAAACTTTGTTAGGTAAATGTTAGGCTTTTCTCTTCTTAATCTGTCCGTTGCTATAGGAGGCTCAGCTGTGACCTTCCAATGAGTGAGGAGGGAGAGGTGTCACCTTTTTTTCTGCCCCTCCTCAAGGTTAAGACAGAAGCCTGGTTCTATCCCCCATTGTCAGCTCCAGTCTGAGCTCCCTCCTCTCCTTTCAATCACTGTTCCTTGCAAAGATGTTTCCACAGCATTGGACGGTATAGATCACATATTTGCCAACAAACCTCTTGTCTCTCTTGGTTGCATGTTAATTGCCCTTTTCTTTTCTCTACAAACATGCTTCTTCCTCTATCTATGGCTAAAATGTTGGTATTTCTCATGGCTGGCATCAAGGACATCTGCTCTCTTGTCTGCCATGACATTCCACCCGCGTCTCTCTCATGGCTGAGCCTTCAGTTATAAACAATCACCTCCCACAGTGGAGTCCCTCATCCATTTCTCTGTTCCAATTTGTGTGTGTGGTACTGTCCAGAGGGCTCGTCCAGGAATTTTTTTAAGGAAGTTAAACTTGAGATCTTATAAATGAAGCATGACTTATCTGTATTTTGTTGTTGTGGTGGTGGTTGTTAGGTGCCATCGAGTCGGTATCCGACTCATAGTGACCTTCATAGGGTTTTCAGTGGCTGACTATTTCAGGATTGCCTTAGGGAGTAGATTGCCAGGCCCTTCTCCCATTTTTGTGGTGCTGGGAATTAAACTCACAACCTCAGAGACTGCAGCGCAGCGCTCTACCAACTGAGCTAAATCCCAGCCCTATCTGTATTTTAGAGGTGAGGAAATTAAAACTTAGAGTCTAAATATCTTGCCCAATGGCCTGCAAATGACAAAACCAATAGTCAAACATATTTTGATGCCAGTTTTATAGCAGGTTTTCCCATAGATACATATATTTAATATATTGGTCTATCTAAGCAATTAGGGCCTTAGGAGACAGGATCTTGGTGATGGTGAGATGTGGAGTGTGGAAGGGGTTATTGTGAAGACACTTGTGTGGGGTTGGAGGAGGGAGACAGGTCCAAGGCTCATAATACTGCATGAGAAAGGCTGGCCCAGAGGTGAGTAACAGGGTAAAGTAAGATTTTTGAGGAGCAATAGATGAGGCCTGAAGATGGTTGAGATTGTGCTAAAAGTTCTTAGAGGAAAAGAAGAAAGAAGGAGGAGGAGGAAGAAGAGAAAGAGGAAGAAGAAGAGGAGAAAGAGAAGAAGAAGAAGGGGAGAAAGGAAGGAGGAAGAAAAAGAGGGAGAGGAGGAGGAGGAAGAGGAGGAAGAAAAGGGGGATGGAGGTAGGAGGAGGAGGAAGAGGAGGAGGAGGAGGAGAAAGAGGAAGGGGAGGAGCAGGAAGAAGAGGAGGAAGAAGATGAGGAGGAAGAGGAGGAGGAAAAGGGGGATGGAGGTAGGAGGAAAAGAAAGAGGAGGAGGAGAAAGAGGAAGGGGGGAGCAGGAGGAAGAGGAGGAAGAAGACAAGGAGGAGGAAGAAGAGGAGGAGGAGGTGGAGGGCATGTGAGTTTTCCATTGCTATGACAAAATACCCGCTATGACAAAATACCTGAGATGATGAACTCCTAAGGAGAAGAGGTTATGCTGGCTCCTCATTTGAGAAGTTTTGGCCTGAACCTGGTTGGCTCCATTGCTTTTGGGCCCAGGGGGAGAAAGCAGGGTGGAGAGTGTATGGTGGAGCAAAGCTGCTCATCTCAAGATAGCTGGGAAACAAAAGAGAGAGACAAAGGCTAAGGGCCAATATCCCCTTTGAGGGCACACCCCCAATGACCTAATTTCCTCCCTCTTCCTAAAGGTCTTGACACTTCTCCATAGCACAACAGGCTGACAGCCAGGCCTTTAGCACGGGGTCTTGGGGGGACATTTAAGATCCAAATCATAACAGAGGGGGAAGAGGACAAATGGGAAAGAAGAATTATTTAAGAAGACATTGTGAGAGAAAATTTGGTGTGAGCAGCAAAAACTAACTTTCTCTATTTTATAAGTGCACCTGAACATGTGCTGCATGTTAGCCATTTCTTTGGGAAGTAAGAAGCCCATACTTTTTGTGTACCCAGAGGAAAAAGGGGGAATTCAACCACTGCAGCAACACACAAAGCCCACTGCTTATTGTATTCTTCACAGGATGCTGGGCCAGTGGTTCTTCTAGTCCCCACCTATCTCCCTATTCCCCATCATCAGGGGGTGCTGTCTTCTGTCTTGGGGGAATTAAAGTATCAGAAGATGAGAATTGGTATCCTCACTGCACTTTGACCCTGCAGGAGCCTGGAGTTTCCTACAACTGATTTTGGGAACTAGAATAAGCATGGTTTCTTGTGGGTCAGATGAGTCGGGTCAGATGCAATTCTGAGACAACCACCCAGAAAAGTAGAAACTGTTTCGAATCAGACCAGGGTGTATATCATACACTATGGCTCAAAACTCCCCTCCTAGTTCTAAAGCAAAGCCAAACTTGTTTGAGTTTCAAATATCACTATTTAGCAGTTGTTGGCCTGGGCCCCTTCTTTTCTGACTGAACTCTTAGCCAACCTAGGCAACATTTAGATCCAATTTGATGGAAAAATTGGGTGAGCTTCTTGCCAAATTCCTATGAATTTGTGTCAAACACAGTGATTTAGGCTAAGACTTGGGGTGTGGCTTAGTCCCCAGAGGAATTCTGTGGTTGCATAATCCACAGAAAATGAAGCGAAGGGTATTTTCAAAACTATTTCCAAGGAAGCAGACTGTGTAGAATCCTGGTCTATGGAGCTCTAGATTTTAGAGCTTTCACCACAGAACTGAAGTGTTCTTTGTGCTCCAGGATCTTTTAGAGATGCTTAGCTTCTGTTTGCTTTTCATTTCTAGCACTTCATCATACAGGCTATTATGCATTTGGACCGAAGGGAAGCAGTACACAGAATGACAAATTGTATTAGTCAGTTGTCACTGTAGCAGAAAAATGAACCCTAACGAACTTATGGATGACGGAGTTTATTGGGAGCACAGTCCCTAGTGGTGGCAAGGGCAGGCATGGTGGTGGAAGTGGCAAGATCTGTGGTAGGTGACCTCTAGCATGGTGGAGCAGAAAGAGAGCTCAGGAAGGAGGGAGGGATGGAGGGAGGTGGGGAGAGAGAGAGAGAGAGAGAGAGAGAAAGAGAGTGAGAGAGAGAACTTGAGAGCACAGAGCCACAGGTTTGGGATAAAAACCTCCAAAAGCCTGACTCACTTCTGCCAAACTAGATTGGCCTCCCAAAGTTCCACGACCTCCCAGGACAGCACTATAAGCTGGGGACCAAACAACATGACCTGTGGGGGACTTTTTATATTCAGACCATGATATTATTCAAAGTCAAGAAGGAAGAAAATAGCTGGACTGGACTTTAGCCCTGACTCAGCAGACTCTGTTTTATCGAGATGACCAGAATCCGGACCTCTGATCCCTTCAACGTCTGCAAGTTTTGTCTTTTGTTACAGGACAGGTTGCAACAGCAACAACGCAGAAGTCACAAAAAACATAGGATGATGTGTGTGTTTGCCAGGCATTGGACTCTGAGGTGAAAGTCTGTGTGTGGGCATTCACTAGGAATTCTCTCAGGAATGATACTCAAGAGATGGTAAGGGAAGAGGGACTGGACAGAGAGACGAGCTGAATGATGGTCCATTCACAAGAGAGAGCTAAGCTGTCCTCCTGGGCCACTCTGGGGCCCTCGGTGCCCTTGACAATTATCTGGCATTATGTGAAAGGATCTGGACAGTCATTAGTAGGAGCTACCTCTGAAAAGTAAACACGAGCTTGGACAAGGGCGATTTCTTTGGTAGAGAGCAATTTTCCAGAGAAGGCTGTCTGAGAAATTGGCAGCAAATACACCTGGCAGCCGGAAAGCCTCCATTTTGAAGGAGGTGGTGAGCCACAGATCCACTTCAGGAAGAAGAGTAGAATTACATGCTTAGAACCTAGGGTCCTGTGGCCAGTTTCACAGAGCTCATGCCCATAGTGATATGAAACTATTCACAGGACCAAGGAATGAGGCTCAAAGATATCAAGGAAAGAAAAAAAGACAGAGACTAGGAAGACAGAAAGGGTAGATGAAGTTAAATCTCCCTATTGCTTCTGTATTTTTTACAGGGGTTAGAAATCAAGTTTGATGGGAAGATAGTGGTACTGGTGGAGGAGACGTCAAAGAAGAAATTAAGGTAAGAGAAAAAAATCTGGGCAAAGGAGTGTGATTTAGCAAAAATGACTGTAGAAATTTCCAGATTTAACTGAAGATCCATAAGCCTTGTGTTGGATTTTGTGAATATCCTGGCATCCCTTGTTCCTTCCCGAAAGTTGCTTTGAGGATTCCCAGTATCTTGGCGTTGGTATTAACATGTCCCAAAGTCAGCCTGGGTAGTGGCAGGTCACTAAGGTCGGAGTCAGAAGACCTGAGTTTGGGGATCCACTTCCAACTGGGTGTCCTTGACCTAGCCAGTTCTTTATATTTACCTGTGCTGCTCATCTTCTGTCAGCAAGAAAGTTATTAAAAGATGTACCCATTGTCATGTAATACATAATAAAGTGAGCATTTATATTTTCTTAAACCTGTGGTAACATGAAGAAGTTTTAAAAAGATTTTACCTTCTCTACCTCCTGCATTTATGTTCCCCAACTTAACTTTTTACAGGATTATTGTGTGATTCAGACACTTCTTCTTGTTGTTGTTATTTTCAGTCTTATGTGCACTTCTTGAGTACATTCTTTTTTCAGACCAACTCATGGGTCTCAGAACACATTGAGTGTTCTCTTATCTGCACCTGCCAAAAATATTCCCCCACTTAGAATCCTATCCCTACCACATCAGAGCTTGTGATGAGACGTTCTTCAGTTATTATAGACTATCTCAATAGCACTGTGCACCTAAGGGACAGATGTTGTTGTTAGGTGCTGTCCAGTTGGATCCAACTCATAGTGATCCTATGAAGAACAGAACAAAACACTCCCCAATACTGTGCCATACCCAACACTATGTCAGTGCTTCTTTGCTATTCATATAACATTGAAATTACCTGCTGACTTAACTTCAATCATTTAGTCACCTCTTTTTGAAATCCTTTCTGCTCTTTCTTCCCCATCTTGACGTGACTCGATCCTTCCCTACCATTTCTTCTATTTACTTACCACATTCTGCCTTACTTTATGGTCACCCCATTTCTCATTCTGTCTGCTGCATCTGGCTTCTACTCTCAACTGCAAACTCCATAAAGGCAAATATCATATCTAAGTATCATTAATTTTTTGCAATGCAATATCAGGAATCTCTATTTTTTGATGTGCCTATCTGTCCATCTATCTGAGCAACCTAGTTTTCAGAGCTAAGAAAAATTTATTTAGTTGAATTTACTTTGAAAGAACATCAAGAATTATACCAGGTAAACATAACAATAATAAAACATCTGTTTAAAATTGTATTCCGATTTAAAAGACAATGGAACTTAGTTATCCAAATTGAGTAAAATAGTCCTAAATTCAAAGTTAGCCTGTCCCAGTGACTTGCTTTGTGAACTTAAATTGTAATCAGCCACTGGGTATGATGGTGCAGACCCGTAATCCCAGCACTCAGCAGGCTGAGGCAGGAGGATTGTGGGAGTTTGAGGCCAGCCTGGGCTACATATTGAGACTCTGTCTCAACAAACCAAAACAAGAATAACAGTAACAAAACTGTCTGAGCCTTCCTTTTCTCCTCTATGACATAGAAATGAATAGTAGATGAGACAATGGTACAGTCTGTCATTTTATAAATCTATATATATTCAATTGCAAAAGGTTGTGGGATGGAGCGGGACTGCATTACTTGAGGACTGACTCCCCATGGCCCCAGCGATAGGTATTGATTCCTTCACATAATGCCAGTATCAGTGGACTATGACAGGTCAAGAACTTTGGGGTTATTTTTTTTTCCTACCAGTGTAATTTTTCTAAAGATAAGCTAGTTTTTCTTTTCTTTTTTTTTTTAAATAATGTGGGCCAGAAAATTGTCCTCCCTAATTTACAAAGCTGAATTGCATTCCAGTCAGCACTCAATTATTCACATGGGCATTTTCCACTTCTAGATGATCAGTGGAATTCTTTCCCCTCAGACATTAGGCTGCCTTCTCCCTGCCACCCAGCGTGTGGCTGGGCCACATCCCCCCTCAGCTATTTGGTGTGGGCTCAGGGAATGCAAACTCATTTTAACTTTTTCCTGAGCACAACATCACTGGGAAGGAAAAATCTGAATCCCCAAAAGCCATACAAAGCATTCCAAAGCAAAATATAAGAAACATTTTGATTGTTTTTCTGTTTCGGATTATCTGTGCCACTATTCATTTCCTTTTTTGTAGATAATCAAGAACTGGCCGTATTATGGTTAACAGGACTTTAAAAACACTGAGAAAACCCTGCAGGGCATTGAAACATTTTCAGGGTAAAATTCATAAGCCCTAATATTTGCACTTAATAGCACATACTGCCTTGGAGAAGGGGAGTACAATCAGTAGGTTACTCCAACTTCATATCATTTTTTCAAGGAAATTTTAGCCTCAGCTGTTTCAAATCATATCAGGCCAATGCTGATTAAAATCAGATAAAGCCTCTAGCACCACAGGAAAAGGAAACTCTATCTTGCATTGCAATAATTTTTTAAAGATCAACTTATACAAACCTTGAAAGAAATAAGGAAAGAAAGAAGAAGGAAGGAAGGAAGGAAGGAAGGTAGGAAGGAAGGAAGGAAGGTTGTATCCTTTTTTAGCTAAGGAATTTGTTAGCTACATTTAGCCAAATGTAGACTTCCTACCCTTTTCTCCTTGTATCCCAACCATCTGAACATCCTGATAAGCACACTACTAAAGTAAGCTAAGTGGAATATTCTCATTGCCTCATGATCTCTAGAGGCCACATCATCAAGGCACTGATCCAAATATTGCTCATGGGTATCTTTAATTCCAGGCTTCAAGGGACCAAGGGCTACCTAATCAGTAATAGAGAGGCTGTGAGATCCATAGATGGCTTGTGGTGGAGGTAGGGATTTAAGTCGAACACAGAGTCCTAGGGCCATTTCCTTGGCTGTGCACTCCTAGGTCAGCTTCAGCCAGGCTTTAAAAGGACTCTTTGGACAGTAGGCCTGTTGCTTTTTCCTTCACAAGATTAAATTCCATTCAATAAACCAATCAGATTTCATTCCTCTACTTCTATGATGTACCAGGCACAAGTAATTAAGCTACAGAGAGCGAAGTTGAATAGCACAGTCATACTCTGATGGTTGCTAAGAATGCAGTGGGAGCACAGAGAAGGCATCCTAGTGGTATTTTAGGGTATCTCAGGAAAGAGGTGGTATTTGAACCAAGCATGAAGAATGAATAGGACTTTGACAGATAAGAAGAAGGGCAAGACTTCCAAGCCATTGGCTGCTTTTTCTTAGAGGGAGCTATGGTGCAGGACAGTAAGAGAAAACAATAATGGAGGAGTTTAATAAAGAACTGAGAGTATACAGGGAGTGGCATGTGATCAATAGGTAAGAAAGTGTACAAATTTAAGCCTTAACTGAACCCTACTGTGCCTTTTCCCCACCGTCCAGTGGCTCCTTCCAGAAATTACTTCTTCAGAGGAAACTGATACACTTCAAGAGAAGTCTTGGTTCCTCAGCCCCCACCAGCCATTGCTTTCTTTAACATTACTATTGTTATTTTAGATAATAAAAAATTATAATAGTGGGAGATACCCTGCTTTACATAATAAAAACAATTATATCCACCATTGTTTAGCATTTATTATATGCTGGGTATTTGTGTTTAGCATTTTACATATATAGTCTCACCTGATGTTTACAACTCTTTGAGTTATGTACTTTTATTAACATGCTGCATTTTATAGATGAGGAAACTTAGACTTGGAAATTTTAAGTAATATATGCAGTCAGTCAACTAGTAGAATTGAAACTCAAGTTTTCTAATTCCAAAGCCCAAGTTCTTAACCTCGACTGTATCTGATCTGCCCAAGAACCAATAATATCTTTCTAGTACCAACAATATCATAGTTTTACATAATGTTCTACAAATACATATGAAGTATATTCTTATTTATTTGGTCATTCAACTCTAATGATATTATGCTGCTGTTTTAATGTTTCACTTATCAAAAATTAGTTTTCATTGACAAAATTTGTATATGTTTGGTTTTTATGATCACTCCTTGAGAACAGAGACATTTATTAAACATGAATTAAAAAGGGAAGAAAGGATAGGGAAGAAGGAAGGAGGGAAGAAAGGATGGAAGGAAGGATACATAAAGGAGAAAAACTAGTATCTTTCCTTACTCATTACAAAGTTTATGGCTAATATTTCTATAAGAAATTAAAAAGAGGAAAGTATAACAAATTGATTTAAATGAAGTTTTACCTGAAATAGGAATATTCAGAAATTAAGACACAATGACCCAGGGAAAACTGTAATTGAAACATAAAACATACAAATTATATGTATTAATGGAATGCTGTGTGATAACTTCATATATATATATATATATATATATATATGGATTTAAATTAGTTACTCTGGGTGTGGTGGTACACACCTGTAATCCCAGCACTTGGAAGACTGAGGCAAGAAGATCATGAGTTCCAAGCCAGGCTAGACTATATAGTAGGACATTATCTCAAAACAACAACAACGATATATAATAACAACAACAACAACACATAGTTAAATCAGGTTAAACATATGTATATTTTTCTATGGCTCCCTCTCCTGATACTCTCCCCAGCCTCTGGAAACCATTATTCTAGCCTCAACTTCTATGAGATCAACTTTTTTTATAGCCCACATATGAGTGAGATTATATGATACCTTTTTTTTCTGCACCTAATTTATTTCACTTAATATAGAGGAAATTTTGCCAATCCATGAACATGGGATGTCTTTTCATTTTTTAGGTGTTCACTACAATTTCTTTCATCAATGTTTTATGGTTTTCCTTATAGCAATCTTTCACCTCTTTGGTTAAATTTATATCTGTGTATTTTATTTTATTTTACTTTTTGTAGTTATTGTAAATAGGATTAACAAACCTAAGCATAAAAAGTTCTATGCTTAGGTTTGAGGAGGAATGGACATTCATGCATGAATGGACAAAAATGACATATGAATTAGTGGTAATAAACTGGAAGGGACTTAGGCTTGTTGGTTCATATTCTTCTTGGCCTCTCTGTGTAACATTCCTTCTTTCTTTGTATAGGGCAGGATGCCTGTCACAGGCAGGTACTCAAAAGAGAAAGTCAGAAAGATCTTTTCACTTCTGTGGTTTTCTCAACTTCTTTCAGTTTAATATAGTATGCCACAGTACCACCTTTTGGAGCAGGGTTTCCTTCACCCCATCAAAAGAAAGGAAGGAAGGGAAGAAGGACAATTTCTGCTAGAGAAGTTGAAGATCAGAGAGATTAACTAGTCTTGAGTTTTAACAAGTCAAATTACAGTGCCAGGATTAGAATCCAGCCCAGAGATTCCTGATTTGACCATCTTTTCATAGAGTTATTCATTTTGGTGATCAATGTCCAATATCCTTTTTTTTTAGAAATAAGTATAAATAAATGATGAAGAAAAATGTTTAAAGTTTTGCTTTTACCTTCAGTTATCAGAAACCATATCATATTATTATCAAGAGAGTTAGCCACAAATTCTTTCCAGAGAAAAAAAGGTGTCTGACTTGATAAATTGAAGTCACATTACTTGGTCACAGACTATTGTTATTCCTGGCAATAGCACATACCAAGCATTACAGGAATAGATGGAGGGGGCGAGAGATGAGGCTCCAATTGCAGTGCATGAAAGGAATGTGAGAACTGCATGAAGAAGGAGCATTAAATATCTAGGATAACAGCTAGGGTAAAGCGACTATGAGTTCTAATAAGATAAAATTGGCTAATAAAGGGGTCAGAGATGAAGAATTCATTCTGCATGCCAAGGAGAGGAAACTTAACAGTTACCAATATTAGCCTGGAAACTTCTGGAAGAATACATTTTGTCCTGCCCTGATACCTATCCCTTAGAATTCCTTGACTGTGAAAGTATTTTATAAACAGATTTATAAAGATCAAAAGGATATTATGACATCAACTTTAATGAAAAAAATTCTTCTATGGCTGATGGGAAGGTAAAATAGAAATTGCATTGGTAGTAATTTGGGAAAAAGTCAAGACAGATTGGCAAAAAAGGATAGCTATAGGAGGATGTGCCTGCAGCCATAGCCCTGTGGCATCTGATCCCATCAGATCCCAGAAGGTAAGCAGGGTCAGACCTGGTTAGTACTTGGATGGCAGACCGCCTTGGAATACCAGGTGATGTAGGCTTGGGAGACAGACCCAGCAACCCATTCCCAAAAATCAGTCCACTATGGAAAGCCCTGTGAACAGCAGAGAAGCACTGACAATAGTGTTTCCCCTGTTATACACAGGGTCTCATATCACTCCACGGCACCTAACAACAACAACATAGGAGGATGAGTCAAACAACTAACTAAAGGGATATGATGGTATCCAGAACATCTACCCTTTGTCAAATCTTAATCAAATAGCAGTTGTAATCCTGTCCCTGTCCCCTTAAAAAACACACACAGTGTTGCCAGCCCAGCAATAGTTTTCTTGGATGCAAACCTGCTACAATTACCCCTTACAAGCTCTTCACTCTGAAAATTCACTTATCATGAAATATTAGTAAGATAAACATTAACCTTGGGAAAAAATTCCCTAAACTCATTCTATTTTCCACACATTCTTCTCATTTAGGTCCATTTCACTGTTGTCTGTTTCAGATTATAAAATCGTTGAGTGAAATAACTATGCCATATGTTCTTCTAGAATAATTCTCAGTTCAGAAATGTCAGACTTTCCTTGGTTCACCTTGAGGTTGAAGAAGAAGATGACAGTGGCCAATAACCAGGAGGGCAGACAATGTGATCACCTGCACCTCAGGGACAGTGGCTAGAATTCAGCCGCTTTGCCTGGCTTAAGGTAGCAGGTGCAAAGGAAAAAACAAAACAAAACAAAACTGAGCCCTAGAGTAGGAAACTGCTCCCTCCACAGCACAGGGTTTTTACCAAGGACTTATAACAAGATTAAGATACAGTCCTAGAATATAGGAACTGTATCTACTACAATCAGCCATTAAAACCCCATGAGGATTGCTATGGGTCAGACCCAACTCAATGGGCAACTAAAGACAACAACATCTACTTTTAAATATACTTTTAAATATTTAAACTATGGATGAATTTATAAACATCGCCTTCAAAAGTCTCAGAAATATTCATGCTAGGAAAAAAAAAACAGCGAAAAATATAAATGGTAGCTGACTTAAGGCAAGAACTAAACAACAACCAAACAATAACCTAGGGATAAGAGGTAGGAGAGAATTCCAAGGGAGCATGTTTCTTTTTCCCCATCTGATTTTGGAGAGGGTAGCAAGTATTCACTGGGACATATACTTTAAGCAAGGTACGAAAGCAGCCTTCTACCATCAAATATGCATTTTTCCTAACAGAAGTATTCCAGGCATGGCCTATTGGGGCACATTTTCGGAGAATCAATCGCATCCTTCAATTCAGTGGAAGTCCAGTGGCATTGTCTGCCCCTTCCTCCAGAAGCCCATTTCTGCCAGGTAGAAAATTAAGTTTCCTTTGCTCTTTCAGACACAATGCTTCAGCATCGCAGAACTGTTGTTCTGTGTGGGAAACCAACTTCCTGTCTCAATAAACAAGCACACACAGGCTTTTCTGGACACATAATGGAGCCTTTTTTATTTTATACAAAAATCATTCCACACTTAACACATCAATGAAGCCACTTAAGCTCTACTGCATCTGAATTAAAGAGGAACTGTGTGATCAAAGGGTGTGAAAAGAACCACACAGGGTGTTCCTCAGATCCTCTACTTTTGTTACATTTGATACATAACAAACCCAATAAATATGCTTATCCCAGGAGCTAGTTTCATTATCTCATACCCTTAAGCCTGGGGAAAGTATTCCTGTATGGCCCTTCATTCCACAGTGCCTGTTTTCTCCTGAGGATTTTGGTGAAGAAGTAAAAAATGTTGGCATGTGTTGACAGATTGTGGGTGAGGTTGGGAGATGAAGCAGTTTTCTCTTTGGATTTTGCTCCTGTTTCACTAAGTAGGAATGCATATTTGTATGTGTGTTGTTGTTGTTAGGTGCCCTCCAGTCAGGTCCAGCTTCAAAACCCTTTGAATAGCAGAGAAGCACTGACATAGGGCCAGGCATGGCACAGTGTCAGGGGTGTTTCGTTCTGTTGTGTGTAGGGTCACTATGAGTATGAGATTTATAGGTATGTTGTTAGGTGCCATCAAGTCGAATCCAACTCATAGCGACCCTATGTACAGCAGATCGAAACACTTCCCTATTCTGTGCCAGGCACACGATCTCATTTATGTTTAAGCCTATTGTTGCAGACACTGTGTTAATCCATCTGGTGGAGGGTTTTCCTTTTTATCGCTGAGCTTCCACTCTCCCAAATATGATGTCTTTCTCCAGGGATTGGCCTTTCCTGACTTCAAGTCCGAAATATGTAAGATGCAGTCTAGCCATCCTTGCTTCCAAGGAGCACTCTAGTTGCACTTCTTCTAGGATAGATCTGTTGGTTCTTTTGGCAGTCCATGGTATATTCAATAGATGTTTCCAGCACCATAATTCAAAAGCATCAATTCTTTTCCTATCTCCCTTATTCATGAGATTTATGTTATACATGTATGTAATTTACTCTCCATATCCCCAAAGATGAAATTTACATTTAATATATAATATACATACCACAGATAAATATATATTTCTAAAGTTACCACTACTTACAGATACAATAACCTGAAGAACTTTTTTTCACCAAGTGATCGAATATAAAGCAAAAAAGATATGAAAATTCTTCAGTGTTTAGAATTGAATGGATGAATAGGATATCCCATAATCCTTTTATAGCTTTTCATGCTATGAAGGAGCACAGCTTCAGTGAAGGTTACTAGGTATTTAACATTTGTATTATTTTTAGAGTATGATACATTCTAGGGAGATTTAGAAAAGTCCTGAAGAGGGCTCAAGCATCCTTATAAGCCATGTATCACAACTACACATGCATTGAAATGTGCTTTGTAAATAATTCAAGTACCATAAAAACGTATAAAACAGTTATGTAAAAACATGAAATGAAAAATATACATTCAATGAATTAAGGTTGATCGAACGTGGTATTATTTAAAATTTATGTAATACAATCAATATTGGGTTGATATGCATTTCTTTAGCTATCAAAGCACTGTGGCATCTGATCCCGTCAGATCTCGGAAGCTAAGCAGGGTTAAGCCTGGTTAGTACTTGGATGGGAGCCTGGGAACACCAGATGCTGTAGGCTTGGGAGAAGGACCCGGCAACCCACCCCAAAAAAAAGATCAGCCATTGAAAACCCTAGGAATAGCAAAGAAGCATTGACAATACTGTTTTGCCTCTTGTACATAGGGTCACTATGAGTCAGACACCAACTCAATGGCACCTAACAACAACATATAACCAAGGTGCACTCTTGAACAACTACCTCTAATTGTTCTGATAAAACTCATCTCATCGAAGAAGTTTAAATTGGAATGAATTCATTCAAATCTAGTGGAGTTGTGAGTCAACAACTGTTCCAAGCACAAAGAAGTCAAAGTAGAAAGGCATGCCGTCTACTCAGAGTCCCCAACAAAGGAGAGGTGGAGAGCAATATTGACAACTCAAGTGCAATAGCAGCACTCGTGAGGCACCTTACCGCAGCACAGCGAGGGGACACCTCCCCAAAGGGGTTTGTACTTTCACATGGTCTGGAAAGATGAATGGGAAGATTAGAAAATTATCAGGCAAAAAGAATGGAAGGAAAACATGTCAGGTAGAACGTATATGAGCCAAGACATGGGTGACAACGTGAAAAAGCGTCATGTGCTCTTCAATCAGTGCAGTTTGTGTCATTGGATTGTAGAGTTTGCTGAGTGAATAGCAGCAGCAGCAGAGGCTAGAGAGACTGGCTGCGCATTTGTACTGACCCTTGTCAACATCAGGAGCCAAGTAGGGTCTTAACAGAGCAGATCTATTTTATCCCAGTGAGGTGTCTATCCTAACTAATCCTTTGAACAGTCACTCAGACCTGGCAATTTGGCGAGCTCTAAGCAACTTAGCCAGTGCATTTTTCTTTCCCAACATTTGGTTGTTTAGTATTGCATGTACCAGCCATGCAGATGTTGGATTGAAAGGTTTAGTTTATATCCAGATGTTTTCAGTACTGGATAGACAATCACAAACATTGGAAGGAAAAAAAAAATTCCATGGGGGTGAATGTCCCTTTACCATGCTTCCCAAATAAATCATTGTTGATGGTATCACTAATAGCAGCTCAGCTCTGTTTAAACACAGTTATTAAGATCAGATGACCATCTGTTTTCTGCTACAGTTTATGCCATGCCAACCTTTCCTGTGGAGCCTATGGACTGTTCTCTATTGCAGGGATGAATATAGCTCAATAAATAACCATAAAAACAACAACATATTGAGGCAGTTGTACATTCTCTTCTTGATTAGTTCTGTATGTGTATATGCCCAGGGTCCAGACATACCCTATTTCTACCCCAGTCTGGCTTTTGCTGTGGAAAAAACAAACCAATAAGGCCTTTTTCCCTCTTCATTAATCCTACTCTGAATTCCCTGTCAACTTCCACTTATACTCACATAAAACAATGATGTTTCATTTTGTTTGTGAGTGATGTACAGAGTCCCCTTCTTCCATACATGCATTTGGGGTGTATTTGTCCTTGGATTGTATGGTTGCACTGATGTTATGACTTAAATGTGGTCTGAGACAGGGTCTTTCACTTGACAGTCCATAAGAACTTGAAAATAATGAGAAGGAAAATTTCCAGTAAACAAATGCCTATAAACATGGCACTTAGACATGATAAGCACAACAATACACACAAGCGAGTTTGTGCACGCACACAGACACAGTGGCTCCGAGGAGAGAGCTCATGAAATAGAAGAAAACTTGTCCACAGTTCCCTTTGAAGATAAAATGATTCCACCACAGACTTTCCAAGTTCTAAGCATGAACAACAGGTCCCCGCATTCATTCTCATCAACACATTTAAAGGATGAGATGACAAAGAGGATTTTCAGAAGAAAACAACCAAGAGTGTGGAGGGCTTGGTAGCCACATCTTATGAGGAAAAGTAGGATCTAGGAAGTTTTCATAGAGAGAGAAGAGTCTTGGAAATCTCAACAGATGAGTCCTAAAATTCGCAGAGCTCTGTGGGATAAAATAATTCAACATATTGCCAATATCTCTCTAAAAGGAAGATGGAAGAAACTCAGAGAAAGTATTGATTTGATATAGGGAGAAAGTTTTCCAACAGTCAGTGTCATCTGGAAATGGACCATCCTGGGAAGTAAAAAATGTTGTAACTAAGAAGTGTTTAAGCAGATGTTGGAGCACTATGAGGCAGGAGTGTGGTGATCTGAGAATTATTAGGTGGATTCTTAGATTTCTAGATTTCTCATGTTATAATTCAACTCATCTCAGTTCACTGATCTCTCTTTGGTTAATCCCAAGATTATGAACTACTGGAATTTCTCTCCTATTATGGTTTGAATGTTTGGATCCCTTCCAAAATTCCTTATGTTAGAACTTAAACCCCAAGGTGGTAAGATTAAAACGTAGGAAGTACTGAGGTCATGAAAGCTCCACTCTTTGGCTGGCAACCTTACAAAAGGGCTTAAGAAACCTATCTAGAACCATTTTGTCTTTCCATCACCTCTACCATTTGAAGACACAGTATTTGTCTCCTTTAAAGCATACAATGTCCAAAGAAACGTCTTGGAAGCAGTTACCAGACACTCACCAGACAGCAAACCTATGGCACCTTGGTCTTGGATTTCTCAGCCTCCAGAACTGTAAGATATTAATTTCTCTTCTTTATAAATTGTTCAGTCTCAGGTATTTTGTTCTAGTAGTGCAAAAGGACTAAACATCTCCTCAGCAAGGGTATAACTCCTGCTGCTTCTGACTTCATCAGCTCTGTGAGTCAGATGTCAATTCTGGAAATCACGTTCATTTGGAGGTCTTGACCCTATTCTACATTCTTATATCTGGTTGGTTTTTGTTTTAGTTTGGTGTTTCTCAGTGGTGACTAGGAATCTGACACCAACATCTTATTGATGTTCTCATTTGAAAATTTGATTTTAGCATTCCTGACCTTGAACTGTATCATGAAGAGAAACAAAAAGAAAGATCTCAACCCTTCCTTGTACAAGGTCACTTCAGAAGAGTGACATTTAGCAGTGAAGAGTTACACAAATGAATGTATTTAATTACATTATGAGTGTATTTAACATTATGAATGTATTTAACATTATGAATGCATTTAATATTGCTCAACTGTGCATTTAAACATGGTTAAGATGGTAAATTTTATGTTATTTATACTTACCAGAATTTTTAAAACATGGAAGAGGGAAAAATGTTTAGAATGAGATTTTTACATAGACAACAATGCTATTCATGATTTTAATTAATCCATTCTTAGGATTGTTCAAGATGACTATTATTTTAATTGTTTTTCTTTCCAAAGGACTTTGGCCATTTTACACATTTTAGCCTCATGCTATAAATCTGAAGTCAATCAAGAACCATATGATAGATTGGAAAAGGCTTCAACATTCTAGTGATTATCAATGCCTTCTTGAGAAATAGAATCATTTAACCAGTGACCCATTTTATCTACAATAATATTACATCCCTTGAGCCTCTCATTTTATTAATCTGTACTTGGAAAAGTTTGGAGGCCAGCTTAAAGTCCTCTTTGACTTGACTGGTTTGGAATTTCCCTGAAGGTCCCCAAATTTCAGGATGTGGGTTATCTCCCAAAAAACAAACTTCCTTGTTGAGAAAAGGAAGCTTAAACTGGCATCAAGCAAATTCATGAAACTAAGCAGCTGAAGAATGAAGTATAAATGAGTCATAGCCATACAAATTCCATTGCTTTCTATGTACTCACATGCCTACACATGAAGGAGCCACAAGTAGGAAGCTTTGTTCTTGATTCTTAAAACTGATCTGAACACACCATATACGCCTATTAAGGGCCACATGCCCTTATGTCTAAGGTTAACTACCACTTTTTGTGGCCTTTTAGTACTGAACTTTTTTTTCTAATTTCCAGAAATTCAAACTGGTACTGATAAAAGTGTATTAAACAACCTCTGATATGCTCTTTCCCATCTATCACTCTGTCATCCTTTATTAGTATAAGTAGGCCATGCAGATTCTATAAAACAAGTCTGTTGGACATATTCTTGTTATACACCCAAGAGGAGGAATTTTTACCTGTTAGCAAAAGGAATGGAAATCAAGCAGAGTTCCTTTCTTTGGAGAACTAGAACAATATTGATTCACTTAACAAGCATTTACTGAAGGCCTACTATGTGCCAGGCACTCAAACTCCAGTCCTCTAAAAGTACTATGGGTCAGATGGGGAAGGTAGATAAGGGAGAGGCTATGACTAGAGTATATGCCAGATACCCTGGGGACACACAGGATGAGACTCTAAAGGGGGCTGGAGGAAGGCTGAGAAATATTCCCAGACCCTTGGGTGCTCAGGCCCAAGACCAAAGAAATAAGGCAGGAGCCAGATGTGGTGGCACACGCCTATAATCCCGGCACTCAGGAAGCAAGGCAGGAATTTAAGAGTGGTGGAGTTGGTGGTGGAGATACTGGGAGTTTGGAGAGAGTTTGGTAAGGATGCTGCTTAAGATCCATTGCCTTTAGTTTCCAGCTGGGGAGTTGGTGGATACACTGAGGCTGGCAAAGTTGACTGGGGCTAGGTGATGAAGGGCCCTGCATGCCAGGTTAAGAAGCAGAGAGTAAGCACTGGCGTTGGCTCACACTTTGGTTTTCATTGTTATTGCTGTGGTTGAGTTGGAGGACTGTTAGTGTCTAGGTTAACCACATATCTTCATTTGGTTTATTTTGCTTTCACCTGTGCACTTCTCTTAAAAATAAATCCATTTATCCTACAGGAAATGGGGGCAGGAAAGGGAGTGGACAGGAATTCACTATTTAGTCTCCAGCCCTGATGGTACCTTTTGACACTGGATTCTGCATTTCTTTCTCAGCCTCAGTTTGGTCCTCATACATTCCTGGGCCTGGATTTCCATCTGCAAGTGAGATCACTGTGATCCATTTCAGATGTGCTGTGCGTCATTTGGAGAAAAGCTACTTGACTATAAATGCTCTCAAGGTCCTCATCAGGTTGTATGAATAATTCATGGCCAACATCATCCGGGGCTGGATTACATTTGGAATTTTTATGTTGACCAGTTCTCAAGCTGGGCTGCTGTGATTCATTATAAACTTTGATAACATTTTTCAAGAGGCAAATAAAATCACATACAGGATTTCTTTTAAAAATGAAGAGAGAAGGAATAAAACAGCATTAGGGAACAGAAGAAATAGACCAAAACACAGTGGGTGGTTCCATGCTTGTTTAAGGATCATTGTTGTTTGGTGCTGTCCAGTTGAGTCCAACTCATAGCAACTTTATGTACAACAGAACAAAACACTCTCCAACATTGTGCCACTTCCAACACTATATCAGTGCTTCTCTGCTATCCATAGGGCTTTCGATGACTGTTTCAGAAGTGGGGGGCCAAGTCCTTCTCCCATTTTCTTGCAGTGCTAAGGATCATTAGTTTTGGGGGAAAAAAGTCTAGAATTTATATACAGAGGGAGATTTAAAACTAAATCCCAACCCCAGCCTTTAGGAACCACCATTCTACTCTGCTTTTAGGAGTTCAGCTTTTTTAGGTTCTATATATATAAGTGAGATTACATAATATTTTTCTTTCTGTGCCTGGCTTATTTCACTGAATAAAATGTCCTCTAGGTTCATCCACACTGTCACTCATAAGAAGATTTCCTTCTTTTTTAGGGCTGAGTAGTATTCTGTTATGTATGTATACCACATTTTCTGTATCTATTCATCCACTGATGGACACTTAAGTTGGCTTCTATGTCTTAGATTTTTTGAATAGTGCTGCAGCAAACATAGAGGGCTGGGATTTAGCTCAGTGGGTAGAGCGCTATGCTGCAGTCTCTGAGGCCCCGAGTTCAATTCCCAGCATCGCAAAAATGGGAGAAGGACCTGGCAATCCACTCCCAAGGCAATCCCGAAGCACTACATCCATTGAAAACCCTATGAGGGTTGCTATGAGTCGGATACCGACTCGACGGCACTTAACAACAACAACAACAAGCAGCAAACATAGGAGTGTAAATATCTCTTTGATGTTTTAGTTCACTTCCTTTGGATATATATTCAGTAGTAAGATTGTTGGATCACATGGTAGACCTGTATTAATTTTTTGAAGCACATCCCTACTGTTTTCCATAATGGTTGTACTCATTTACACTCCTATTAACAAAAGGAATATTTTTATATGGAATTGGGTACCATTACTAAAAATCTTTCCTGTCCACTTTTTCCTATTCTGGCAGTAATCTTTATCAATAAATGTAAACACCCATTGAATACTTTCTACAAACTATGTGCACTAGACATTTCTAACATCATCTTCACACTCCTCAAGAAAATCGATTATTATCTCCCATGTACCAATGAGAATATGAAGGCTGAAGATGTTTAGCAACATGGCCAAGGACCACAGCTAGTGAATGGCCAGGATTCAAACACAGACCTTCGTGGCTCCAGAGCTCCTAGCCAATCTGTTTCAGTGACTTCATTAGCTGCCTCAGTAATTGAGTCTCAAATAGACAATAGTTTAGAATGAAAACACGAACACTTTGATATTCATGAGATTCTTTCATAAAAAAGGGTAAGAATGAAGTCAGTGGTTCAGGGAGAATCACACCTTTCATAAACATCTGCATGGGGCAGTAGAAGCCACTTAGTTAGATGTCCTGATCATCCGTGGAGGTGCTCCCTGAGCCGTAGTGCTCCCTGAGCTCTGGTGCAGTCTCTCACCACCATCCAGCCCCACCCTGCATTCACTTTCCACCATCCCTAAATACCACAGGGGGAGCCACAGTGGCCTGTATCATGCTCTTGTACCAGGCTCTGGCTTCGTGATCAAACTTTCCTACTTTAGCTTTTGAAATTGAGACAACAGATAAAGAAGAGAAAAGATGAGCCTTCAGCATTTGACATGTTACAGGAAGTGTATTGAGCCTCAAAAGAAAACTTGCATGATAAGAGGACTTCCCCCCATTTTACAGATGAGAAACTCCCAACTAGTCAAGTCAGGAACTCGTTTAACTTCTCCCTAAGGTGTTATCAGAACAAAGATGAAAATACAGGAGCTCTTCAGATGGTGCTGAAAATTGAGTGCATTGCAAGGTCTGAGGCTCCTTTCTTCTTATTTCTTTGGAATTGTGATGAAAGATACATGAACATAAAATTTAACATCTCAATCACTTGTAAGTAGTATTTAGTACATTCCCATGTTTGTACAACCATCACCACCATCCAGCTCTGAAACTCTTTCCATCTCATACCATGGAAATTCAGTACCCAGTAAATCCAGTGCCCTCCTTCCCTGGTTGCTGGGAACCTCCATTCTACCTTCTGCCTCTATGAATTTGACCACTATGAGTACCTCACATAAAAGGAATTACACAGTATTTGTCTCTTTGTAATACACTCATTTAATTTAAAGCAACGTTCTCCAATTTCATCCATGTATTATAATTCCTTCTTTTTTAATTTAATGCTGCATAATGTTCCATAGTGTGCAATATGCCACTTTATCCATTCATTCCTTTCTCCTTTTTGGTAGTTCATTTGGAAAACATTGGCAACCTGAACTTGAGTATTTGGTCTTCTAATTAGCCTGAAGGAATAGAGAAGACAGATAATCCATTTCTGTGTTTTACCCCCACCCAAGTATTTGTCAGCTTGTCATGCTGTGGGGGCTTGAGTATTGCTGTGATGCTGAAAGCTATGCCACCCGTATCCCAAACACCAGCAGGGCCACCCATGTTGGACAGGCTCCAGTTGAGCTTCAAGACAAAGACAGACTAGGGAGAAGGACTCAGAAGCCCACACTCAAAACAATTAGTCATTGAAAACCCTATGAGTAGCAGAGAAGCACTGACAAATAGAATGCCAGAAACTGAGGCTCACAGATTAGAAGACATTGAAGAAATGACTGGGGAAGAGTTGCCTCCTCAAAGTAGAGTTGACCTTAATGATGGGATTGACATAAAGCTCCTGGGACCTCCTTTTGCTGATGTGGCAGGACTCAAAAAGAGAAGAAACACAATGGCTGCCACAATGAGCTCAAACATAAAAAGATCATGTGCTTGGCAGTGTTGGGTAATGTTTCATTCTACTGTACTTAGAGTCATTATGAGTTGCATCCAACTCAAAAGCACCTAATAACAACAACATGTTTTCCAAAGTTCACTTCTTTGCTTTTGTGCTTGTCCATCTGACAGCCTTGGCAGAGAGCAGAACCCCATGTACAAAGGTTTGCTTTTGGGTCAGGCTTCCCATCAGGCCTGAAACCTGGTCCCCTGCAAGGTGTTTCAAAACTTCCCTTGTCAACCCAGCTACCCAATTAAGTCTTTTAACTGGGATTAATATGTAACCAGGAAGCTGTAGCACCTTTAGACCTCAAGCTCAGATCAGCATCTGATTCTGCTAGGGCTTAGGGGATGCCGCAACTGAGGAGGGATGAGCCCTCTGCCATTCATTCAGACCCTTGGTTTGGGTCTGGGCACAGTCATGAGCCCTAACTCCTCATCACTATCCTTCAGCCTCCTGCTCTTGTCCCCTTTGGATCTCCACTCCTCTCTCACATGCCTTCCACATCGCTGCCTTTCCTCCACACTTCATCAAAATTAAGTCCTCTCTTATGTAGCCCTCAACAGAAAGGGAAGCATTATAAACAAGTAAAATGCATGGTTTGGCTTTTGTCTTTCTTCTAGAAGAAGTGCAGTCAGAGTACTCCTTGGAAGCAAGGATGGCTAGACTGAATCTTATGTATTTTGGACATGTCAGGAGGGAGCAAGCCCTAGAGGACATCATGTTTGGAGGGAGCATTCCCTAGAGGACATCATGTTTGGGAGAGTGGCAGGTCAAATAGAAAAGGAAAGCTCTCCACCAGATGAATTGACACCGTGGCTACAACAATGAGCTAAAACATAAATAAGATGGTGTGCCTGGCACAGAATCAGGGGGTGTTTCATTCTGCTGTACACAGGGTCACTATGAGTTGGACCCAACTAGACAGTACCTAATAACACCAACTTGCCTTCAAGTGAATGTTAACATAAGTTCTGACTCTTTTACCCCAAAATAAATTCACATCAGTTTCTTAAAAAGAGAAGCTGACTTCCCCTCTATCCATTCTAATATTCTAAGAACTATCAATTCCACTGGAATAAGGTGAAACAATTCTCTTTCAAATTTACCTTTTTTTGTTTTTTTTTTTTTTGCTCACTAATCAAGCCTACTGTAAAATGACACTGTATAGGTCATACTGTAATAACAGTACAAAACATAAGATGAAAAATGGTTCAGAAGAGTATATATTCTGGTTTAGTCAAGGTATATGGGTTATTTAACCCTACATATTACATTAACTACCCTGCAGCCATAGCCCTGTGGCATCCGATCCCATCAGATCTGTGAAGCTAAGCAGGGTCAGGTCTGGTTAGTACCTGGATGGGAGACCGCCTGGGAACACCAGAAGCTGTAGGCTTGGGAGAAGGACCTGGCAACCCCCTCCCAAAAATCAATCTGCCATTGAAAACCCTATGAACAGCAGAGAAGCACTGACAATAGTGTTTCCCCTGTTGTACAGAGGGTTGCTATGAGTTGGATACCAACCCGACAGCACCTAACAACAACAACAACAACAATTACATTAACTAAGCTCAGTTTGCTTATCTTTCAAATGGGGATGAAATTTAACACCTACCTCTAATAATTGTCATGAGGATTAAAAGTGCTTGGCATCATGGCTGACATTTAAGTAAGTCCTCAGTGTTTGCTGAAGTATTAGCTACCTTAGTCACTTTCCCTCACTTAGGGTAGCCACCTGCTCTGATTTGCCTAAGAATCTCCCAGTGTTAATGCAGAAGACTTCTCAGTCCCAGGCCAGTCAGGACAACTGGTCACCCTCCATCATACATGAAAACCCACAAATACATTTGTATCACTGTTAGATCTAGAAAGTAAAAAGATAAAAATTAATTGGAAGTTAATTAAATTAAATTAATTTAACTGCTGTCATGCAGTGGTTAAATAAAAAATTATGGGTAAACCTGGATCATATCCATCATAGATTGAGGATAAAGTGAAAGGACCCTAAAAATACCCTCATTTCCTTGTTTGTACCTTTCAAGTGGATGGACGACTCTAAGTAAGTTAATATATCATTTACAATATTTAATATGGATTTTTAAATTAAACATATATGAAAATATGTTGTTTTTCAAACACCAAAATAGAACAAAGCAGCCATATCACCCTGGCAGTATTAAGCACATGAAGTATCTTTTTGGGTGTTTGTGAATAACTTTACTGTGAATCTCTTACAATGCCACGTATGGGTGGTTCTTAAATGAAACATAATTAAAAATTGTATTTTAGCATGCTTTCTGGCCTGCTTCTTCCTTTGGTCTCATCGTAGCTTACTTTATTGTCCTCCATTATTCTGAATAAAATATCTCTAAAAGAAATTATTCTATCTATTATTTTTCTTTTAAAATTTCCAAGTAGACCTTGCTTACTGAGAATTTCAATGATGCCATATGAGTCTCTGATGCTTTCTTCTTTACACTAAGCTGAAATAATTTTGCTATTAGTTGTCCTTTTAAGACTAGTGGGCTGTGGTGGTATCATTCTGCCTTAGCTGATTTCAGTACAGTTCTTACACTGGAGCGGGATGAATAAGTGAACAAGTTGTCCTTTAAGAATTCAGGATTTCTGCACCGGGTGCAGTGGCGCATGCCTGTAATCCCAGTGGCTCCTGAGGCAGAAGCAGGAGGATCGCAAGTTCGAGACCAGAGGCAACCTGTGTAATTTAGTGAGACCCTGTCTCAAAAAGTAAAAAAATGGGCTGAGGTGCAGCTCAGTGGTCCAGCACTTGCAGAGCATGCAGGTGTGGGGCCCTGGGTTCAACCCCCAGTACCACACACACACACACACACACACACACACAAAGAATTCAGGATTTCTAAAATATAAAATTAACACATATACAAAGTTAATCATTTAACAATTATAAGTAAATAGCTTTTCAAGATGACTATATGATCTCAAAACAATTGGTCAATTGCATGAAGAAATAGCTAGCTATGTGAAATCATATAGATGAAATTGACAATTAAAACTTTTATTTTCCAATTAACTATATTTCTTTCATGTTACTATGACATGTCCTGGATATATGGAGCTTCAAGGGCAAATAAATACTTAACAGTATTTTTAAATGTATACATTTATATATGTTTATATGTATGTATCCATTGTTAATTATATGTACATATCCTCAGATATCAAAAGAATATATAATATAGAATACATCTATTTGGGAGAAGGACCTGGTAACCCCCTCCCAAAAATCAATTTGCTATTGAAAACCCTATGAACAGCAGAGAAGCACTGACAATACTGTTTCCCCTGTTGTACAGAGGGTCGCTATGAGTCAGATACCGACTCGACGGCACCTAACAACAACAACAACATCTATAGTTCTATGTTTAATATATCTATGATTATATTCAAAAGATCTGGATGCAATTTTCCATAAGGAAAGTGTTAAATATCAAAGGCTCACCTGTATTTTTCTGTAACCTGCCACCTGTTGGAAGCATCACTCAGAACAGATATAAAAGCAGCTTGGCCTTGGCCAGTCTAAATTCTTGCTAACCTCATGCGAAGGAGGAGATTGCTGTTGGTAATGCCAGTTAATCTCCAGGGTACAACTGGGGTTTTATGTATTTTTAGATGAGAATCACAGAAATTGACCAACATTTGCTTCCCATACAAGCTTTAAGTCCTAGGTACAATGGGAAGACCATGACTCAGGGCATTATACTTCCTCTCTTTATGAAAGAAGAGACTCCAATGTTGATGAAAATAAATTATCTCCTTTCTTTAGTTTTGAGGATGCCTTAAAAACATTAGCTACCGAACAGATGCAGCTGATGAGAAATGTACGCTAGCCTGTAGTCTATCACTCAGAGGGATCGTTAATTGTATGTGATGTGACACACCACCAACTAAAGTGGAAAATTAACCTAGCTCTTAACAATAAGTCTTGGGAGCAACGTTGAAACTGAGATTGATTCCACGTAGCATTAAGAAAAAATATTCCTGAGGAGCAAACTCCTTCATCCGTGACTTAATCTAAGGACTTAGAATAAGAAAAAGAAAAAAATACAACCCACAGTGTTTATTAACAGCTAAGACTGATTTAAAGTTAGCAGGTGTAAAATGCAATAATATGGCCAGGTGCTGTGGTGCACACCTGTAATCCCAACAACTTGAGAGATTGAGGTAGGAAGATGGCCAGAGCAGCCTGCACAACTTAGTGAGGCCTTGTTTCAAAATCAAAAATAAAATTAAAAGGGACTAGGGGTGTGACTCTATGTGGAGTGCTTGCCTAATGTATGAGGTCCTGGGTTCAACCCCCAGTACTGAAAGAAAAAATTAAGCAATAATACTAATAAAGATTTGCTTTTTTTTTTTTTTTTCCTGCACTGGGAATTGAACTTAGAGTCTCAAGCATGCCAGACAAGTGCTTTACCACTGAGCCACACCTCCAGCCCCAGCTTCACGTTTTGAGGGGAAAAAAATTCTCATTGGCCAGAGGATTCATTTTCTTGGGATGAGTGATAGCTTTCATGTTCCTGGAATAGGAAATTGAAAAGACAGATTTTCAAATTCTTGGTTTATGCTTTGTATTGATGGTAAAAAATGGTTATTTATATTCACATCTTAACTATATATGTTGTTGTTGTTGTTGTTAGGTGCCATCAAGTTGAGCCTGACTCATAGTGACCCCATATACAACAGGATGAACCCTCCCCAACATCTGGCCATGCCCAGCATTATGTCAGTGTCTCTCTGCTATTCATAGGGTTTTCAATGGCTGATAGTTTCAGGGTTGTTTCAGGAGTGGGCTGCTGGGTCCTTCTCCCATTTTTGTGGTTCTGGGGATCAAACCCAGGGCCTTAGAGTGCACAAAGCAGGATTCTACAAAGCTAAATCCCAGCCCTAATAACATATGAGATTTCTCTAAATGATATTCTATCACGTACCTAGGATAGTTCACCATGGTTATATTAACACCTAATGTAACATCCAGTCTACAGCCATATCACCCTGGCATCCAGTCCCATCTGATCTTGGAAGCTAAGCAGGGTCATGCCTGGTTAGTCCTTGGGTAGGAGACTGCCTGGGAATACCAGGTGCTGTAGGCTTGGGAGAAGCACCTGGCAGCCCACTCCCCAAACAATCAGCCATTGAAAGCCCTATGAATAGCAAAGCACTGACAATAGTGCTGGGCATGGCACAGTATCAGGCAGTGTTTTGTTCTGTTGTGCATAGGGCAGCTATGAGTTGGACCTGACTTGATGGCACCTAAAACCAACAGAAATGTATATATATAATACCTGGTAATAAAAAAGCACTTATTGAATGACTAGAAAAAAATGATGCCCAATAAATATTTATATTTATATTATCAAGGAAATGTATATATTTGCAGCCTTGGTTTTGAACATAGGTTCAAAATCCCCACTCAAAAAAAAAATCAACCATTAAAAACCCTATGAATAGCAGAGAAGCACTGACAATAGTGTTTCATCTGTTGTACATAGGGTCACTATAAATTGGACACAAACTCGATGGCATCTAACAACAATAACAAGTACAATCTACACCAAAAGAACCTTTTCAGATAAACTGCTAAAGCCGGGAGCAGTGGTGCACCCCTGTAATCCCAGCGACTTGGGAGGCAGAGGCAGGAGGATCACAAGTTCGAGACCAGGGATAGTCCGCGTAATTTAGTGAGATCCTGTCTCAAAAAAAAAAAAAAAAAAAAAAAAAAAAAAAAAAAAAAAAAAAAAAAAAAAAAAAAAAAAATATATATATATATATATATATATATATATATATATAGTGCTAAATAGGTCTGCATTGCCCAGCATAGTGGCACACACCTCCAATCCCAGCCACTTGGGAGGCTGAGGCAGGAGGATCACAAGTTCAAGGCCAGAGGCAGCCTATGTAACAGAGACCCTATCTCAAAATAAAATAAATAAATAATAGCATAGGGATACTGCCCAGTGGTAGAGCTCTTGCATAGTATGTATGAGGTCCTGGGTTCAATGTCTAAGTACTGCAAATATAAATAAATAAATAAATAAATAAATAAATAAATAAATAGGTCTGCATCATAGAAATCAAGTCCAAAATAGTATTGGGTAATATTTGGTTCAAAGAATGGACACATTTTTGGTTCTAGTTCCTTACAAGTTAATGCACATGTATTTATACTATCTGAACAATAGGAATGCATGTGGACTAAAGAGATCCACTTTTGTTTGGTTGGCCTGGACACTCCATCTGATGTCTCACAGATACTATGAACAGTGTTCTTTCTGAGCCTACCACATAGGCACAAAAAGCAAACCTACTTTGCATTGCAGTTCATATAAAGTCTATCAGGTCTATTCGAGTATAATTGACTCTAATTAGACCTCTTATCAACAGAATTATTCTCTACCTTAGGTAAATAACACTCTGAACAGAAATAAAGCTCAATATTAAAGAAAATAGAAAAAAAATACTTTCATTCCTGTTCTCAGAGCTATAATTCTCACAGGGCTACCTGAGTCAGATCCAAGCTTAAGGACTGATACAAAAAAAGGAAATCGATAATGAAGTTTCATGCATAAAACTAAATGATTGCTAACTGAAACTTCATTATGTTCTATGCACAAACATATACATATATAGTACACACTTACATTTAAATTCCAGTCTTCTTCTATAAATCTACACAAAATGTATGAAACTATTTTTGAGATTTTGAATACTAGGCAACATCCAAAGGTGATTACTGGGAGAAGGAATTGAAATGAGGTTGGTTCTATAATCTTCCTGTCTTTCTATTTGGAGGCACTTTCTAAACTGTAGAGCAGGAAGAGGAAACAGAACACGATGGTCTTTCTTGGTGAAAGAGAAAGAGAACAGAGTTTGGAGCTGCTGTATTGGCTAGAATTTATGGATCAGGGTGACAGATCAAAGAAAACTGTACAGAGGAAGTTCAGAAATCTACATTGGGGGCCTTTGGGTCTTTAGCTGAACACACAGCTTCATATGTACAAAGCCAGAACCCATAATGTCCAGTTGAGAACAATAAATGAACAGAGACAACTACTGAGAAAAGAGAGCTACTTAGAGACTGTAAGTAGAACAAATGCTAGAGCCTGCATAAAGCTGAAAAACAGTTAAGTTCCAACCAACCAGAGTGTAGAGACCTTTGTAAGCATCCACACTGTAGAGATGTGGAGAACCCAGAAAGGGTAAGCCTTAGGAAAAGAGCAAACTTATCCCTAAAGTAAAGACTATTCTAGACCTGTTCCAATAAAGTTTAAACATAAGACTAAAAAAACAATCGAGATGCCTTCTTTTAGCTGCCTTTCAGAACACAATTCAATATTCTATTAAGCAAGACACTCAGTACTATAGGATCTATAATGTTCAGTATCCAATCAAAAATTACTTAGCATATAAGGACCATAACCAGAAGAAAAATCAGTCCATAGAAACAGACCCAGAAATGACAAAGATGATGGAAGTAATAGCAAAAAACATTTAAACAACTACATAAATGTGTTCAAATTTTAAAGAAAAATGAAGTAGTGAATAGTGACTAACAATAGAGAATGGAGTTTTTAAAAAGAACATTTAAAAAAAAGAGAGAGAAATTCTAGAACTTCTGCCAAGATAAAACATAAACACATGAAATGAAAATTCAGATTTACACAAAGGAATGAAAAATACTTGGAGTAGCAACTATGTGTGTAAATAGAAGACATATATTTGGTTTTTAATTTGTTTAAAAGATAATTTGCTGTTTAAAGACAAAATAACAATGAATTGTAGTTTCTGCAACATGTAGAAGTGAAATGTTTAACTTTAAGGAGTAATTATAGGAGGGAAGACTTCTAAATTCCTGTAGTTTACATGAGATGGGCTGATATTTATTCAGTCCAGACTATGATAATTTAAAGATCTATATGATAAGACAAATTGACTCATATTTTTAAAATCTTTCCACAAAGAAAATTCCAAATTCTGATGGCTTCACTGGTAAATTCTATGCAAAAATTAAGAAATACTGATTGTGGTGGTGTACACCTATAATCCCAGCAACTAGAGAGGTAAAGGCACAGGATTTGAAAGTTTGAGGTCAGTGGCAGCCTGTGTAACTTAATGAGATTATGTCTCAAGATAAAAAAAATTATAAAGAGCTGAGGGTGCAGCTCAGTAATAAAGTGTTTGCAACCAGTGTCAGGCCCCCAGTACTGAAAAACAAAAAAGATTACAGAATAAATATTTGTATATAATATAAACTCTTTCAAAATATAAAGGAAAGGGACATTTGATTTATGAGGCCACTGTTACTTTGATACCAAACCCATCAAATATATTACAAAATTTATAGATTGTTATCTCTCATTAACATAGATATAGAAGTCCTAAAGAAAATATTATCAACCCAAGTCCAACAATACATAAAGAGGCTAACACAACATGACCTATGGGATTATACCAGAAATGCAAAGTTGTTTTAACCATAAAAATAAAATTAGCAGCTGGGCACAGTAGTGCACACCTGTAATCCCAGTGGCTCGGGAGGTGGAGGCAGGAGGATCGCAAGTTCAAGACCAGAGGCAGTCTGTGTAATTTAGTGGGACCGTGTCTCAAAAAGTAAAAAAAAAATGGGCTGGGGGTGCAGCTCAGTGGTCCATCATTTGCAAAGCATGCAGGCACGAAGGGCCCTGGGTTCAACCCCTAGTACCACACAAAAATAAATAAATAAATAAAAATAGAAATAAAAATAAAATAAAATTAGTGTATTTCAATATATTGATTAGATAAAGTAAAAAGTATTTCATTACCTCATTAGTTAAGAAAAAACATTTTACTAAATTTAAAACTTAGTTATAATAATAATAGGAAGTATCAGCAAATTATAAATGTGAAGAAAGTTCCTTAACTTGATAAAGGATACCTATTTAAAAACTACAGATAACATTATATTTAATTATAAAATATTCAATGTGTTCCCCTTAGACAGGAAACAGACCAGAGATGTGCTCATGCACACACATGCACACATACACACTCTCTCTCTCTCTCTCTCTCTCTCTCTCTCTCTCTCTCTATATATATATATATATATATATATGTATATATATATATATATATATATATATTATATATGCCTGCAGCCATAGCCCTGTGGCATCTGATCCCATCAGATCTCAGAAGCTAAGCAGGGTCGGGCCTGGTTAGTACCTGGATGGGAGACCACCTGGGAAAACCAGAAGCTGCAGGCTTGGGAGAAGGACCTGGCAACCCCCTCCCAAAAATCAATCTGCCATTGAAAACCCTATGAACAGCAGAGAAGCACTGATAATAGTGTTTCCACTGTTGTACAGAGGGTTGCTATGAGTCGGATACCGACTCCACGGCACCTAACAGCAACAGCATATATTATATATACATATATATAGGTACATATGTATATATAATTTATATATATTTATAATTTATATATATAAATGGCCAGTTGATACATAAAAAGGTGTCCAATATGATTAGCCATCTAGTAAATGCAAATTAAAATCACAAGATATCACTATATGTATAGATGATCAACGACATCAAAAACTATTGTGTCATAGAATAACTGAAACTCTCATATATTATGGGTCAAAATATAAAAATAATACAACTTCTTTTGAAATTACCCTGGTCATTTTTCACAAAATTAAATATATACCTATTCCAAGATTCAAACCCTATGTATGAGTGTTGCTATAAGTTGGACCTGACTCAATGGCACCTAACAACAACAACAACAATGATTCAGCAATTTCATTTCTAGATATTTACCCAACCAAAGGGAAATTAAAACATTTGTTCCCCAAAAGATTTGCACAAAAATATCCATAGGAGCTTTGGACTTGATAGTCTCAAACTAAATACAACTATAATGAATGACAACAGGAAAAAGGAAACACAAATTATTGCATATCTGTATAGTGGAAAACTCCTTAGCCATAAGAGGAATGAACTATTAATGAAAGCAACAGGAATGAACATCAAAGACATTTGAGTGAAGGAAGATAGGCAGAGATCAGAACCAACTGCATGTTTCCATGCAGTGCCTGAAGCCCTAGAAAGGGCAATGCTAGTCTATGGTGATAGAAACTGAATCAGTAGTCACTGCTGGGACTAGGAGCTGGCAATCGGGGTAGAGGCAGGAAAGATCTTTTGGGGATGATGGAAATGTTCCATACACAGTTCTGCCATAATACTTGTCTTGAAAAGATCAACTTGTTCCAATGTACTTAATATATTAAGGAAATCTTTGAGCATGATGCAGATTTTTCATTTGCTTATGTATGATTCTGTCTGCAAGGATCATTAGGTGAAGGCAGAAAACTGCATCCAGCTGAATGGCGTTGGGCAGGGATACAAAAATCTCTCTCACACAAACACATCTCAAATATCTACTAGATACCTGAGCTCGGCTTGGGTATTTTGAGCCACACCTAATCTCATCAGGTTACATCTTTCCCTTCCATTTTAGATAACTGTCCTCCTTCTACCTCACAATAAGCTCGTAAACGGCAACTTCATAAGCTCGCTTGCACACAAGGATGTGGAATGTTAGGTCTCTTTCAAGGTAAAGTGCATATTTATGGGTAGTATTTATGAACTTTTAAATGCCCTAATGTGTAAAATTGGACTATACTTTTTACTAGGCTCCTGCCTATTTTTGTGTCACAAGTGAAGTATTTGACTGTTTTGCCCCAGCCCCGTTTTTTTGGATAAAGCTTGTGATGTGACTTTTATTGCATGCTTTTCTATAGCGATGGTGACTTTTAGGAATGTATATTTCACATTACAGCAGAGTTGACTGCATCTTCTTAAGATATAGATTATACAGGTGAATTCAATTATAACATTTAATCAAACTGTACCCCCAATCTGTATTTTGTAATAAGTAAATGATACCTCAATATTAAATAAATATTAACACTATTGTTTGTTTAAGATTTCTACCTTGTGCATATGTAGGCCTTTGATTTCCGACACATCTCATTTTATCTCCCAGTAAGTGGCAAACTACTCACAGTTCCCTGGAAATGTCAAGTCCTCAGCTGTGACCTTGACATTATTTATATTTACCATATTCTCATCCTCCACATTGGCTGGATTAATCACTAACAGTCATTTAGATTTTAGTTAAAATATCAGTTCCTCCAGGAAGTCCTCCTGGCTAGTTCCCACTTCAGGATGATTAAATGCCCTTGCTATATGCTGTGACAGCATTTTGTGCTTAGTTTTAACCACAGATTTTGCCACATTTTGATAGAGTTAAATTGTTATTCTTTGAGATCATAACTTTCTAGTTGAGAGCTGTATATTTAGCCTTGAATCTCCCCTTCTAGTTCAGCACCTGGCAGGTATTGGCTGCACAACATAATATTATCTGAAAATTATCTGGCTACATGAATGGATATACTACTTCTTGAACTAGTTTACTAGTTTCTTATTACTAATGACAAACTAATACAAATGCAGTGGCTTAAGAGCGCACATATTTATTATGTTACATTCTAGAAGTCAGAGTCTGAAAAGGATCCCTGTAGATTAAACCAATGTGTTGGCATGGCTGTGCCTGGAAACTCTAGTGGAAAATCTGTTTCCTTGTTTTCAGCAGTTTTTAGAGGTGACCCACATTTCCTGGTTTATGGTCTCCTTCCTTCTTCAGAGACAGCAACCACATCCTTTCAACTTCTGCTTCCATAATCCATCTCCTTTGACTGATTCTCCCACCTTCCTCTCACTCATAAAGATGCTTGTCATTACTCTGGGCCTGCCTGAATAATGCAGGGTGATCTCCCCTTCGTGAGATCCTTAACTTGATCACATCGGCAAAGTCCTTCTTGCCACGTGAGGTAACATATTCCTAGGTTCCAGGAATTTGGATATGGGTTTCTCTGGGGACATTTCTCTACAAAATGCTCACTCTCCTCTGAGCTTTGCAATGGCTGTTCCAGCTATCTGGACTATCCTTCCTCTGTGTATCTGCATGTCTGTGTCCCTCATGGGCTAAAAGTCATTGCTCAAAAGTTTCATCAATGAGGTTCCCTTTACCCATCCCATTTAAAACTGCAGCCTAATCTGTCAACCCTCTTGATTACCTTTTTCTGCTCTTTTTTTCCTTTTTCCCACAGCTTATTTATTACATTCACTGATTTGTGGGGTTTTATCTCCAATAGATGAGAGCCAAAAAACTTCGTTTTGTGCACTAATATATCCCAAGCACCTAGAGCAAATGTGAGCATGAGGGACTCAGGAAACACTTTTTGATTGAATGAATGAAAAGGTAAGATTCTCTTCTGTTGCAGAGCACAGCAGAGGCGCGCAAACAGGTTCAGGGCTGCATGCACACCCAGAGAGGGCATTCTTTGACAGAAATAAAATTGTATACATTTTTCAGAGGCCATTCGAAGAAAGCAAATGCCTTCAAAATAAAATGATTATGACGTTGTATTTACAAAATTAGAGCACTGAGAAATTGCAGAACCTCGGGATTGAAACTTATCTGCAGTGCTCTGATAAGGAAGTCATTTTGGCATAGACTATCAGGAGGCAGGGATAGCAAGAGATATAGAGGAAGGGGATCAATGACAAAAGCCAAATGTTTCAGACTAGATCAAGTAGTGGAGACACTGCTGGGTTAGAGTTCATCTTAACAAAACTTAGAAAGAGTTAGAATTTAATGATCAGATTCATAGATTGTATTATTCATAATTTGTCAAAGATGCCATAACACTTTAACTGAGGATGAATTGAGTATGGTATTCATACCAAAGCATGTGCATGACCATTTTCAAGTAATCCGTTTGCTGCATTCATAAATTCCCATATTAAAGAAGACTTTGAACTATCCCTATAGATAATGGGTGTTCCTTAAATAACAAATGCAGGTTACAATCTTGGCCTCAGAATAGTCATTTTAAGCAATAGTTCTAATAGAATGAGGCCTTTAAAAAGCATACTCTTTCTTTTTTCTTTTTGTAAATGCCACATATTATAAGTGGTGTGTGCAAATAAACATTTGTGCACACATGTAACCTAATGTCTAGGTCTTATTGGTTCTGCTTATGGTATTCTGAAGGAACTATTGCATTTCCAGTCCAGAGCAAACTGAAAACATAGCAGGTCATATTAAAACTTTAAAACATAAGCATCCAGCACCAGTTTGTTAACAACTTAAAAACAATCTGAAATGCAGCCACTAGACGTAGTGGTAGCTATTTTCATTTCGCACAACCTTGGCCCAAAGAAAGCAAAATCTTTATTTTGATTTTTTCATTGCACAACTTAGCCAACGAGGCTCTTTCAAAATGTTGCTATTATATAATGAGAAATGGCAAAAAGAAAATAAACACCGGGTAGAGGGATATAAACTATATGGATTAAAAATTAGAGGGTTCTGATCCTACCATGGCTTCTTTGTCTTTTTTCGGAATGCTGTCTCAAAGTAATTACATTGTAGAGGCTCAAGGCCAGACAAAATGGTGCAGGCACTTGACTGGGTCCCTCATCTCTTAGGGCTCCTAACACATTTCTCTCGACCTTCCTTTTTGACATCTTTACCTCTGTGTTACTCTCTAGCCTAACGTCTAATATCAATGTCTGTTCTCAGGGAGATACTTTTTCTCTCGTTGAATAACACCTTTCAGATGAGACCTTATTTTATATCCACAGGAATGGGGACAGATCCTATAAAATAACAAAGAAGCACTAATCTGGTAGTTAAGTAACCTAAATTCTTGCCCTGGTTTTCTCACCAACTTACATTCTGAAATCTCATCTGTGAAAACAAAGTGATTGGCCGTGTCTATCTTTAAGGGCCATTCAAGTTCTGTGCTTTTATGATCCTCAAGAAGAAAGATTATTGAGATCCTTTTAGATGAAAGATACTTAATGAATCTATCTTCATTTTTAAAGAAAAAGTTAAGGAAGCTCAGAAAAGTCAAGTGACTCGCTAATGTCACACCTCCCATAAATGGCAGAGCTAAAACTCACTTGCAGATCTTGTCCTCAGAACAAATGTCTTTGCAAATGCCACATTGATGTCCTTAAGAAAAATAGCCATAGCACTGTGGACAGAAGAGATCTCAGGCGATGGAGGCTCAGTGCCCCATACCTTCATCACTCGAATGGTTTTCTCAGGAGCTGCCATATTTGATGGGATCTTGGCAGCTTAGCCTCTGCTGATTAGGTCAGGAGAAGGCATGACCCAGATTTGGAAAGTAGAATCCTTCCACAGGATTTGGAAATAGAAAAAGGATTTAGTGTCTCTCAGGTGGTTGAAGCTGTAAGATCCAAAGCTCAGGAGATATTAGCAGCAATGTTTCTTGTCAACTGAAGCCGGCCAGTTTTCAGTGGCAGAGAGGAGAAAGGGTGCGTTCTGGTGAAAATCAACCCCTGAGTTGTGGTTATTCCTGGGCTCCAGTTGTATTCAGGGCCTTCTAAATGCTCAAGCCTATCTTGCCTTGAACTCTCTCTGCTAATATGCCCCCATTCTGACTTGTTGAGTGACCCTGCATGAGTTTCCTACGGCTTATTGTAACAAATGTGTACAACTGTAGCACTGTGGCGTCCAATCTCGCCAGATCTCAGAAGCTAAGCAGGGTCAGGTCTAGTTAGTCCTTGGATGGGAGACCACCTGGGAACACCAGGTGCTGTAGGCTTGGGAGACGGACCTGGCAACCCACTCCCAAAATTCAATCAGCCATTGAAAACCCTATGAATAGCAGAGAAGCAGAACAGTAGTGCTTCACCTGTTGTATGTAGGGTCACTATGAGTGGGACACCGACTGGACAGCACCTAACAACATTGTAACAAATGGTCACAAATTAATGGTTTCAAACAACATAATGCATTTCCCCCACAGTTCTGGAGGCCTAAAGTACAAAATCATGGCGATGGCAAGGTTGGACCTTTCTGGAACCTCGGACAGAAGAAACCATCCCGTATGTCTCGCTGACCCTCTGTTGGCTGCTGGCCATCCTCAACTAACCTTGCTGATCCCTCTCTGTGAGCACGTCACTCCAATCTCTGCTTTATCATTCATGTGGCTTTCCCCCATCCATGTCTATGCGCCTTTCTCCTTCTTTTGTCTTACAAGGAATCTTTTACTGGACTTACATCCCACCCTTATCAAGGATGATCTCTTGAGATCATTAGCTTAATTACATTTGCAAAGACTCTCTCTCCCAATAATGTCACAGCCATAGGTCTGGGTGGATCTTTAGGTGAGTCACTATAGACTTGTAGTGAAGGAGAATCCCCTATTGTAGTTGTAACAATTCTCAAGGCTTAGTGATATCTATCTCATTAGATTCTTTCCTATACTTAATTACATTTTCCCTACTGCCACCATTGCCCCATTTTTTTCTTTCTATAAGGTCATTTTGACATTGTACAAATATAGCACTATAATCTGAAGAACTAACATTGTGTTGGAACATATATCCATGAATAGCATAGATTTACTTTTTTGTGTGTTGGAAAGACAGGAAGGTGATCAAGCGATTTTAATCTGCATAATAGAATATCCTCTTTCACTTAAGTCCTCCATAGAGAGCTGAAGACTCATTCTCTTGATCCGCTTTGGGACTGCTATCATAAAATACAAACAATGCCTTACTGGAGAGCTCTGCTGTCTGGATATCATATAGGTATTTCTGTTTTAGTTTTTAGGTGTTTTTTTTAAAAATAAACAACAAAGAGGAGGAAGTATATCTATATTTGGTCTTTTAATTGATATAAATTCCCTTCTCTTCCAGGTAAATGTTCCTTATTTTGTGAAGTCAATTTCCATGGAACCAGCCATTTGGTAGGGTAACACATTTATCCTGTTTCAGAATCTCAAATAAAAAAAAATCCATTGTGATGCCATTATATGGCTGGCTTTACATTTACTAGTAGCTGTCTTCAAATCTTCACTGTTGCAGAGTAAAACTATTATATCGGTATTAAAAACATCTTCCCATAACAACAACAACAAAAATACAAAGACCTTAGTTTACGAGAGGTGTTTTATTGGGAAAATACTGAGGGATGGATTCAATAAAAAACAAAACCATGCCTTCCACTCAGTATAATCGTGTGGATGCCTCCCATCTTCCTGATTCATGGTGGAGGTGGTAGTTCATGCACAGAGGACATTGCAAGGTTTACACTTTGTGTTTTCTGGATTCTGATTGTATCCCAAAGCAGCTTCCCATTGCATATTGTCTTTAGAAACAGAGTTTGAATTCAGGTGGAACCTAACTTGCATCTGTCTTACCCGTCTTTGTATGCAATGATACCTAATCCTCAACATCATGACTTTGCTAGGTTGTAACTAATCTCTTGTGTGTCATAGTAAACTGTTTTAACAAAGTAAACTTAAAAATAGGAATGCTGAACTCTTGCCATGTAAAAATCTCTCAATGTGGTACTAAAAAAGAAGATATAGCTTTCACAGAGTGACAAAAAATGCTATAAACATGTGATGGCAGATTTGTTTGGGATAGAGTTAATTACTTCCTAGTTAATTTCTGATAGAACCTCCAGGGCTCCCTAACAACTTACTTTTGGCCGTATCTTTTTATATAAAAAGCCATAGATTATTACATTTAAAAAAATCTGCACTTTTCCTTCCAGACAACAGTTTTATCTGATTTTATAATTTTCCATCCTTAAACTGACTTGATCCTTTTTAATGATGTGCCTGCCCTTAATCAGGACTACATAAACAATCCATATTATAAATTTCATCGAGACATATGTGAACATTTAACAGGCTTTGGGAGACATTTGCAGTTTAAAATATCTAGGTGGATTTTCTTTCTTGGAGATTATCCTGTACTAGTAACAGGCAGGGAAAATATTTCCCATGCCTGTGAGTACTTAGGAGTTTCTTTGTGTGCCCAGATCTTTTTCTCCCATAAAGGGGAAGTGGTGTGCATGGCGGGTGGGCAACAGAAAAACGACAAGACGCAAAAGCTCGGCTGTTGGAGGATCAGATTCCAGGCAGAATTCCTTCATGCACTTCCATTTCTGTGAAAGTGCAGCGCAGTGTTCGTTTTCACTGTATCTGCTTGCTTAATTGTTTCTGCCTGTTCATTTCATTCCTCAGTGAAAACATTAGCCTAAGGGACATTTGAAAATCAAAAGGTAGGTTTGAAGTTCAACAGGAAATGAACAGTGGTGTTGCTATAATATTAAAGCAAAAGTTTAGAACTAGGAAGAAATTTCCACGATTCTAAGCTCACCATGTCTTTTCTCCTCTTTATTGTTTCTTTTTGCTCTCCCAAATGTCAAGATTAAAGAAAAACATTCCATAGGCTCTACAGTGTGACACCGCAAGGGTGTAAAAAGGATGCTGGGAGGGACGTGTCATTGGACTTACCTTAGACGCAATGAAAATCAAGAGACTTTAGAATTATTATGCAGGAATTTGTAAAATCCAGGACAGATTTCCTGGCAGCTGTAATTATTTAATTCTTTTAGAATTATCCCTCTCCACCCCCAAACCTCCTCTTGCCAAAATTATCAAGATAATTAAGGAAGTGGTGGGAAGGTTAGAATCTGAACCATCTCGAAACTCAAACTGACCAGATAATTGTCCAAATCTCTTTTTCGCTTATAACCTACGAATGAGACTTGTGTCTCCATGTAGGTGTTAGTTAAGTTTGACCGCTGGCAGGGAAATTGTCTTTGGACAGAATAGACTTGAACTTCTGAAGTTCATTACTCTCTGTCCTAGTTGCCCTTGTACACTCTAGGTAGCAAGGCTTAATTGCAACAAGTATCCATTATGCTAAATGCTGATGTGCTAACACCTCAAAATGAAGCATTGTGATTGCCCATCTTCTCTCTTATCACAAAGACAAAAGATCAGGTATTCAAAAGCCTCTCTCAAAGGATCTCAACTTAAAATACCGTGTATTTTACAACTACATTATCCACCTTAACAAGGAAATTAAACAATTCCAGCACAGCAAAGCCAAGCTAGCAGCAAACTCCTTGAAAAAGGCCCGCCAGAAACACACATTTTAGGAGTTGAATAATGAAGTGGAAAATATCAGACTTAAAAAGGTAATAAACAAAAGCCTAGGTGTTCAAACATACAAAAGTTATTAGACCATTTATTTTTGGAAATACTTTGGGCTAATTCAAATGGCCGTAATGAGGAATAGTCAAATAATAAGTAATTACCTTTTCTTGTCTTTGAAGAACAATGGATTTGGGATGGTTCCAAATTTGTGAAAAGCAATCTTGATTTTATATCCAATTATCTATGGAAAGATCACAGTAGTTTTGGATTAGTTTGCTAACAGTATATTTCATAGATATTGAACACTTGGAGAAATAATTTAATCAAAAGTTAGATTCAATTATTCATTGATTTTGTATCATACTTATTAGTTTTAAGAATAGCAAGACAATAGAACTGTAGGTTATAAAACGCCATTTTAGAAGAAAAAATTGGCTCAGTTAGCTACCTTTCCAGTGATCATTCTCCACGGAGAATGTAATCCTTTGACTGTTTCTATTTCTGGAGTGGACTCAGTCTTTGTGGTGGCAGAGTGTGGGGGCACAGCACTAGGTAGAGGTCTGAAATTGGAAAGCAAAGCAAATGGACAAATTGCAAGTTAAATACATTGAAGGGAGGGGATGTATTTTTTACAGGTATCAATTATTGTCGTTACAAGTAATAAATAATGCTAAATAGAACATGTAACTAAACGGGCATTAAAGGCCCTTTACATACATCGTAGACAAGAAAAGCTTTTTTTCCTCCTGTGCTGCAGACTGCGGGCATTTTCCTCTGCCTCTGTCAAGTGCAATTCTTTCTTGATGAATGACAAGGCAGGATAATAGGCTGTGGTCGCCATGGCAACCAGACAGCAGCACTGTGTGCCTAGCATTTTTTCATCTGAAAATGAAACCAGAAGCAAAGAAAAGCTGAAAATGTAACCAACAGATTAACTGATACAAAAAAAGAAAGAAAGAAAAGAAAGGAAGAAAAAAAAAAGGAACAAAAAGGCAAGTTAGATTACAAGCAATTAAAATTATAGTACTTAGTCTTTCTCTCTTGCTCTCTCACTCTCTCACTCTCTTCTCTCTCTCTCACACACACCAACAACTAGATATTTTTAAATACTATCTGATAAACGTGAAACAAGCATATTTTATATTTACATCCCAAAGGGTCTCATTTCTTTTTAAAATCTAGAAAGAACAAGTGTTTTTAAATGAGGCAGTTAATTTCATTAAACGCTGCAACTTATTAAGCTTTATGCATTGTGTTTGTGCTGGAATTTCTAAATTCCTTTCCTCTCTAGTGCCCTTCCCTGAACTCTCCAGAGACCAAGGGCTTAATGTGCAACAGTTTTATCTGGGGGCAGGGTGGAGTTGGGTGAGGAAAGGAGGAAGACCTGGAGCTGAGAAATAAGAGCACGATTCTACATTAACACTCATGGATTCTACAGACACCAGCCACAGTATTTGCTAAGTGACCAGAGCTGCTCTTCAGTTAAGAAAAAGAGCTACAGATTTTTTGCTCCCTATTCCCATTCCTAAACACAAGCAGGTTCCTGAATCTCTCTGTTCAGTCTCTTCTATATTCTGCCCAGTTACTTGATCTCAAAGCTTTTTTCCTCAGAGATGTTTCCTGTTTCTACTGAACAGAAATAAACATGAAAACGACCTAAAACAGGATTTTCTGAAACTAGTAGTTTCTGCACTAGATGCATAACACTGAGGTAAATCACATTGAGCTGGACATTAGAGGACAAATGCTCTGTCAGAGAACAACTTTTCAACGTCAGGCCAATGAGCCCAAAAGGGCAAATGAAGTGGGTCTTGGAATCAGAATACTTGATCTTGATCTACCTCCTTGGTTCATATGATAACAGATATCAACGTCTATTTTGAATGAACCCAAGAGTTATTAACCTGAGTTTCAGAATTTCCCATGTCTAAAATGGGCAAATCATAGCTATTTTATGGGAATGAAAGAATACATGAGATTATCTGTTGAAAGTATCTGGTATATTGGTGGTGGTGTTAGGTGCCATCGAGTTGGTATCCTACTCATAGCAACCCTACATACAACAGGCGAAACACTATTGTCAGTGCTTCTCTACTATTCATAGCATTTTCAATGGCAGATTGATTTTTGGGAGTGGGTTGCCAGGTCCTTCTCCCAAGCCTATAGTATCTGGTGTTCTCAGGCAGTCTCCCATCCAAGTACTAACCAGGCCTGACCCTGCTTAGCTTCTGAGATCTGATGGGATCAGATGCCACCTGGTTATGGCTGCAGGCCTAATATATAGTAGGAGTCAGTTAAAAACTGTGGTCCCCTCCCTGGGATCAGAATGCTCTGTTTTCTGATCTGTGTAGTAGAAATGACTACATAGTGCAACTGTGTATACGTGTGTAAGTGAACACGAGAGAGAGAGAGAGAGAGAGAGAGAGAGAGAGAGAGAGGAGAGAGACTATGTATATATAACCACCTGTTTCAAAAGGACATGGATCAGCCAAGTTACTCTATGCAGGGTGCTTTGAAAATACAATGCTGCTCATGAAAAGGGAAGACAGCAGCATCCAGACACGTTGAGAGGCCTCTCTACAGGAGAATCCTAAAGAAAGATATCTGAACTTCACCTGCCCTGAGCAGCTAAGGGCTCCCATCTCAGGAACGTCCCCTTGATGGATAAGAAGATTGAAATGTAGAAGGGGGCCCTCAGAGCAACTGTGCGGAAGTTAGAGACAGTGCAGAGCCTTCCCGTGCTGACAAGTGTCCAGTGTGTGTCGGTACACAGCACTCCCAATTTCCCTCCAACATGCCCAGTGATTGCACTGGCCACCCACAGCAAGGCCTAATAAATCCTTCCTTTGTCCCCATTTCCCCCAACACACACAAATGCAAAGTAAACAGTTGGATCAAAGCTTTTAATGTGCTTTGTACTGTTTTATTTGAAAGGATCAGGTCTGATATTTGAGAGGAAGAGTCCATCTGGCTAGGCTGAGCTCAAGAAGCCTCAGACAAATTGTAAACAAGATCAGGGCACAAATTCCTCACGGCCCACAGCCTGCCACTGCCCTTGCCAACGCACCATCCCATGCTAGCTCAGTTTTCCTGACCACTCATGCAAAGGGGACTTAGCATATTGAAATGCACTCTTTCATTCTCTTCCTAAAATTTTCTAACACCTGCATATGGCAAATTACCATTGCTAGTTCTGTCTAAGCTTCCATTGGCCTAAGACGATACCTGGCCATACTTTATAAGTCTCTAACAGTAGATGGCATGGTGTTTTACATATCATTAAGACCCTCAGCTGTTCTGATAAATTCCTTAATAGCTGAGGGTAAAAAGATGCAGAATGACCATGAAGGGGAGAGGATGCTAAGTCTGAAGTCTTCACGTTTTAACAACTTTGCAGTACACAGAAGGAACACATTAATTGCACTTTGTCCATCTGAGCACTTATCACACTTGATGTTCTTCCTGATGCGTGAGTCAGTCCCAGCTATATCATATGGTCTTTATACACAGGGATCATGGCCCTCTTGTTGTCTTAAAGCACCCCCAGGGCATTAGACTACTTGGTTTATATTGTTGTTGTTATTAGGTGCTGTGGAGTTATGTCTGACTCATAGTGACCCTCATAGGGTTTTCAATGGCTGATTTTTTCCAGATTGCCTTGGGAGTGAATTGCCACATCCTTCTCACATTTTTGTGGTGGTGGGAATTGAAGCTAGGACCTCAGAGACTACAGAGTGGCGCTCTACCAATTGAGCTAAATCCCAGACCCTTACTTGGTTTATAGTAGTCACTTAATACTTGTTAATCAAATGGATGAGCTGTGAAGTCAGACACATGTACTTTGGACTATAGTTCTACCATACATCAATTGTGACCATTGTTGGTGTTAGATGCCACCGAGGCCACGTCCGACTCATAGTTGACCTATGTACAACAGGTGAAACACTATTGTCAGTGCTTTTCTGCTACTCATAGGGTTTTCAATAACTGATTGTTTTTTGGGGAATGGGTTGCCAGGTCCTTCTCCCAAGCCTACAGCACCTGGTATTCCCAGGTGGTCTCCTATCCAAGGACTAACCAGGCTTGACCCTGCTTAGCTTCTGAGATCTGACGGATTCAGACACCAGTGGTACAGCTGCAGGCCTAGTTGTGACCATGGGGAATTGTATTTCTCCTGATTTCTCCTCTGTATAATGGGAAGAAAATTCTTTACTAGATTGTTGTCATTCCTAAAGAAGACATGTGAAAATTCATAGGGCCTGGCATAACAATGGATATACAATAGCTATTAATTTTCCCTTTTTAAATTCAATCTCTTTCAATGACTTCTTTTCTTTTAGTGAATTGCTTGCCATTTCAACAGGTTTTTGTTTTGTTTTGTTTTGTTTTTTCCTGATAGCCTTTGCAAGCCCACACAATGCTGGTAGAGGAACTACAAACTTCTAAAAGCCTCATTCCCTAGATAGTTACTATATGGACCTATTCCGCAGACCATGCCTATTGCAGCCAGAGAAGAGCAAACTCCAACTGTAATCAACTAGAATACTTACCATGTATGGGACAAGTGAACAGGTGCATTTCCATATGGCTATCCTTTAACTTGGCCTGCAGCTGTAGCACTGTGGCATCCAATCCCATCAGATCTCAGAAGCTAAGCAAGGTCGAGGCCTGGTTAGTACTTGGATGGGAGACCGCCTGGGAACACCAGATACTGTAGGCTTGGGAGAAGGACCTGGCAACCCACTCCCAAAAATCAACCTGGCATTGAAAACCCTATGAATAGCAGAGAAACACGACAATAGTATTTCACCTGCTGTACATAGGGTTGTTATGAGTCAGACATTGACTCAATGGCACCTAACAACAACAACAATCCTTTAATTTAGGAGGCTGTAGCAAGTAACAAGCTCAAGCTCAAGTTGGAGGGTTTCTGTCCAGGCTCCTCTGCTGAAGGGTTGTGTGATGAGGAATACTAGTTAAATTCTCGGGTCCCAGCTTCCTCCCCTGCAAATGGGGGATATCAAAAGCTCTGTCTCCCAAAATGTCTGTGGTCATCAAGTGATTCACACTTCTAAAAGCACTGGGAGTATACACACCATGAGGCCTGAGCAAATTTTAACCCTTGTGGTTTGATTTATCTTTGCTCCTTCTTTTGAAAGAAGAGATGGTGAACTTACGGCAGAAAGGAGCTGGGTTTGAAAGTCAGTTCTGTCACGTAAAAGCCTCAATTTCCTTGTCTGAAAATGGAAGGAAGGAGACCTGGATTGAAAGGTGTGAGATGAGCTATCCGTTCATCTAAAGAGCCCAAGATTATTTTTCTATATATCCTTGGGTTCCAGTTCTGTTTAAGATTGAAACTTTTCCTGCAGTGAACTTTCTTTTTACCTTGTCAGATCTATTACATGCATTTTCTAGACCATCTATAATATTACCATAAAAAGACAAGTAAATGGCAGAGAAGTCTTTGATGGGGGGAAGCGTACAAGAGGGTAAGGGGGAACCTATACGAATAATGTACAACAAAATGCATATATGAAAATGTCACCATGAAAAGCATGTCAGAATGAATCACATTAAGATGTACATTAAAAATTTCCAATAAAAAAAAAAAGAGCCCAAGATTAAGTGGCAATAGGGACTGTGCAGACGCAAAGCAAAGCTTCAAACTTCATGCAGTGAGTTACCAGAGAAACCCAGCAGCTGATTAGAGGCTAGGGCAGTGGGGCTCAGAGTCCGCACTCTGGGACACTAAGAAACAGGGAGCCAGGAATCTGTGATGGGAGTCACTAGGACCAGCATCATGACAATTTCACACCAAGACACAGGGATGCTGAGTTCATCTTGCAAACTTACAACTCGGATGCAGTCTTCATTTTTGCAAGCCTCCCATCACTCTGTGCTGGCCTAAGAATAAAAACCTAAGCTCTTGCAACCAACATCCAGTTTCCTCCAGGACCTGCTTTCAGTCTCCCTTGCCGCATGATCTCCCCTTGGAGGTCACTAAGATACAAGTTCTTCTCTACACTGCACATGGCGCTCTAGGCAGAAAGACACTGACCTTGGGTCTCACTCTTTCTTCCATCCATCATTCCTTCCCACCATTCCCACCATTCCATCCAGAACACCATTCCTTCCCACCTCCATCTGGCCAAACTCTCTGTACACTTCAAGAATGAGCTACAGGCTGCTCGCTGGTGAAACATTCCTGGGTCCCCCATGCTGTAACTCACCTCTAGCTCTCCCAAGTAGGGAATAGTTTCTACTTAGAATTAGAATTACACACTATCTGCCTTTTCTCCCCTAATCAATGACAAGTTCCTTTAATGGGCAGGATCTTTATCTGTTTCACCCTTGTTTGCTTAAATTATTGTTCTTGTTGTTAGAAGCCATTAAGTCGGGTCTGACTCATAGTGACCCTATGTACAACAGGATGAAACACCCCGGCGAGGTGGCGCAAGCCTGTAATCTCAGTAGCTCAGGAGACGGAGGCAGGAGGATCACAAATTCGAGACCAGAGGCAGTCTGCTTAACTTAGTAAGACCCTATCTCAAAAAGTTAAAAAAAAAAAAAAGGGGGGGTGGTGGCTGGGGGCGTAGCTCAGTGGTCCAGCACTTGTAGAGCACGCAGACTCGAGGTGCTGGGTTAAACCCCCAGTACCGCAAACAAACAAACAAAAACCACCACCACCACCAACAGCAACAAAACCCAGGATGAAACACCCCCTGATGCTGTGCCATGCCTGGCACTATGTCAGTGCTTCTCTGCTATTCATAGGGTTTTCAATGGCTGATTGTTTGGGGATTGCTTCAGGAGTGGATTGCCACATCCTTCTCCCATATTTGCAGTACTGGGGATCGAACCCAGGGCCTCAGACAGTGCAGAGCAGTGCTCTATCAACTGAGCTAAGTCCTATTTGCTTAAAAAAGGGCTTAAGTATAGTAGTCATGCAATATAAACTTGTTTGACAGTTTTTATGGAAGGAAGAAAAATTAAATTGATGCATCTCCAAAAGTAGATTTATACATTCTTTACCTACAGCCAGTTTGATTTTATAATGAAGACGGATCATAAAAATTAGTCTTAGTAGTAATAAGTATGAATGAGAGCTTACCAACACTTACTTCGAGCCAGGGCTGAACTAAGAGGTAGAGAGTCAGAGATGACAGAAGCAAACACACATTTCCTCCCTGGAGCTCATAGGCTTATGGATGGAGCACGCATTTATCAAATCACTGCCCGAATATATAATTACAAGCCATGAATGGTGTAGAGGAAAACATTACAGCAAGTTATGAGACCATGAACAAAGGGACATGATCTAATTGGCGGCAGGTCATGGAAGACTTCCTGGAGGAATCAATGTTGCTATTCAGATTTGAAATGATGATGGCCATTGCTCATGGGCAGCACAGTGGCTTGATGGAGAGGAACTGGACAGAATGGCCATGGAAGGTAATTCACCCTCATTCGTTTGCTAAGACTGCGTGAAGATGAAAAGTAGTCTAGCACCCTTGCTAATAATTTTGAGTGTGTGTTGAAAACAAAATAGGCAGTCAGAAGGATGGTCCAGAGAAGAACATGATAAAGGAAGAGGTAAGCCTGGGTGGAAATAGCTCAATGAAGACATGATCAACTTGGATAAGCAGAGAAATAAACACAAGGCAAACGTGAGGGTATGTTGAATATATCATCAACCGCCATCCTGGATGTGTCAAATCCTTTAAATCTTTAATGGGTAAGATTATTTTCTCTTCCTTCCTTTTCTTTTCTTTCTTTCTTTCTTTTCTGCCTTTTCTCTTTCTACTTTCTTTTCTTTTTTCCTTCCTTTTCTTTCTTTCGTTCTTTTTTTTTTACAGCTAAAGTTTCTGCATTCAAAATTTAAGGAAATAATTTTGACTAAAAGGATATTTTCCCTGGCCTTGCATGAGAATATGTACACCTGTATCTAGGGCCTGGCCCAGTGTACTTATATGGCCAGTTGCACATACAGAATGACAGAAGGAAAGATTAAAGATTAGATGGAACTGAAGGCGAGGCATTGGGTCGGTGTCTCTATGTCTTTGGCTCTGGCTGGCCAGCTATTTGTAAACATGGCCGTAGTTGGATTTATAAAAATCAGTGGGATGGCTGAAGGTTGTTTTTGGAGAAGAAAGCAGATGGACTCATACAGATGACCTCCAGGGTCTGTTTCAGTGGTTAATACCCCCAGAATTGAAAGAGGAGCTGGAGAAAGTGCATTGAGAACTTAGAGACATTATTGGGAATGTAGCTCAGTGGTAGAGTGCTTGCCTAGCATGCACAAGGTCCTGAGTTCAATCCTCAGCACCTCCACCCCTCAGAAGAACTCAGACTCACTGCATTCAATATTCCATACTCACAGTGAACTGGCTATAAAGTGGGGTCCTGGTGCTGCAAGAGGCTTCGCGTATGGTCCAGAGAAGTAGTATATTCCCTGGACCTCCCTATGAAGGCTGAAGGAACTTGTCTAGCTTTGTTGGCAGAACGATCATGGAGAGGCTTACAGGAGAGGGAATGCCGGTGTGCTTAAGCCTCAGTGGGTTTGGCCTTGAAGGTAGGTGGAAGAAGCAGAAGGGTGTTGAGGAGTCACCTTCCTGGGAGCAAAGAGTGGAGGAAATGAAAGCTGTATGTGCAAGAGAGAAGCTTTGTCTGCTTAAGTTTTTCCCAGATAAATGGTGTTGAGAAACATTTATAATAGTGATTTAGCCGGGTTCCTCCCCTTTTACCACTACATGTCTGCCATGGTGTCAAAAAAGCTATCTTGGGAGAATCCTTCTCCGAGCTGTTAAATCTTTTCAGTCTATAAGTTTCCTTTATTAAAGCACTAATACCCATGGGAGGAACCCACCTTATTAAATAATATCGTAAGGAGTAATCTATCAGTTATTCTTTAATAGTACAGAGAGTGAGCCTGAGGCCCTAGAGGGAGGCGGGATGGGAGAGGGCTGAGGCTTGGGCAGAGGCGCTACTGGGTTACTGGGTAAGTGAGAGAAGACTGGAGAAGATTTCGTTCTGCTTCCCAAGCAGGGGTCCATCTGAGCCTCCATTGTACAAGAAGCTCTGTTGGCTCCCAATAAGTGGCTGCTGGCCGGACCCCAAATCCCTGTATGGGCAAACATTTTATCCACAGAGGAGTCACTTGCATCAATTGTACAGTAGGAATATACACACATTGGGGGCATTTGCTCTTTAGTCTTCATGGAACGTCGTGTGGTCAGAAGGTGCAGGAGAAAGTGATGACAAGCTGCGTACAGAATAGAGAGTGTTTGAGAGATCTTCTCATGGTAAGCGCAATCGCCTCATCCCACGCTGTTGGGAATGGGGGCTGCTGACTGGCATCCGGACCACTGGCCGGTCAGAACTCGGAATTCAGCAATGCTTTGCTTCCAAACTGCACACACGCACATGCCAGGGTTCAGAATCTCATAAAATATTAAAAGTTAATGATAATACACCTTTCTAAACAAAAAGTCAGTTGAAAAGGTGAATTGCTTACTCAGCTGAGGGTAATCATTGCAAAACATCCTGAAGGAGGCAAGATAGTGAGTTAGGTTGAAAATGGAAACAAACTATGCTTACTAAAAGGAAAAGTTATTCACTTAGGGAGAAGGTGAGTTGCTTTTTGTGTTGTTTTTTCTTTTTTGCATTTTAGAGGTGAGTTGCTTTTTGTATTTTTTCTTTTTTCGCATTTTTTTTGCATTGTTTTGCATTAACTACTTCTAAAATTTACCTTGGTGTTGCGTTACAGAGGATTATCTTTTGATTTCTAAGATTCACATGGCACACTTGATATTTCACAGGCTGTAGACGCCCTTCTCTAAAGGCCTGAAAACTTCTGTAATCCGCCTGGGGTGTGGGACATTTCAAAATCAGCATTTAATTCAAGTAATGTGTTGGGTTCCCCCATATGTCTGTCAGCTTGTCATGTTGTGGAGGCTCATGTGTTGCTGTGATGCTAAAAGCTATGCCACCAGTATCTCAGATACCATCAGGGCCACCTATGGGTGGACAGGTTTCAGCTAAGCTTCTAGACTAAGACAGATTAGGGAGAAGGACCCAGTAGCCCACTCCCAAAATAATTAGCCATTGAAAATCCGAGAGAGACCCTCAGAGGGTTTTCAATGGCTGACTGTTTCAGGATTGCCTTGGGAGTGGATTGCCAGTCCTTCTCCCATTTTTGTGGCGCTGGGAATTGAACTTGGGACCTCAGAGACTACAGCGCAGCGCTTTACCAACTGAGCTAAATCCCAGTCCTGAATGCTCTTTAGGACCAGCATATCTTTACATGTCTGCTTCTTCTCTCTACGTGGGGGATTTTAGGACTAGGATTATGATCAGCAGAGAAGCACTGTCAAATATAGTGCTGGAAAATCAAGAAACGACTGGAGAAGAGTTGTCACCTCAAAGTAGAGTGGACCATAATGATAGGAATTAGGAAAAAGGAGGCCCCTGGGACCTCCTTTTGCTGATATAGTACAACTCAAAATGAGAAGAAACATTGTGACTACTACAATGGGCTCAAACATAAAAAGATCATGTGCATGACACAGTGTTGGGTAGTGTTTTGTCTGTTGTACATAGGGTTGCTAGGAGTCAGATCTGATGCGACAGCATCTAACAGCAACAAATGTGTTGGTTTAGGGATGTGCCTCTTCAAAGAAGATATTGAAAAGCTCAAACCAAGAAGATAATTCTCTTACTCATTATAAGACTCTACAACAGCTAGACTTGGTATTCAGGAGGTGAAGTTTAATCCCTAAATACAGAAAATAGTTTCTACTTCATAAACACTTGTCTTCCCTATGTACTGTGATCTCAGACAGTCCAGCCTAAGCCCAGATGGCACCTAACAAACACCATTGTTCAAAGAAATTGTGGGTGGCCCCATGTATATCTTTGACCCACGTGTTCAGCTAAATGTGGATCTGCCAAACCATCTTCCTATATGGTGGGAATGAACATCTTACCTAAGTAAATGGTTTGTCTTGGGGACAGAAACATGACTCAAATATTGTGAATGTTTTCCTTTTGTTAATGATTATTGTGCAAATATGTTTTTAATGCAGTTGACATATTTATCCACAAGAACGGATGGAATGGACTCGTGAGGTAACTCAACGTCCTAGATAATCTGGGAGCCATTTCTTCTTGACTTTGGAATGCAGTGTTACCATTTCTACACAGACTCACCATCCTTATGCTTAGCTTAACCTAACACCTGCATTTACTGGTGAAGGTCATTAAAAGTCACTAGACACGATCCTTCATGTGGTCTCTCTCAATTTTCATCTTTTATTGTCCTCTAAACATTTTCTCCAGTCTCTTCATCTTTTTCCTCCCTATTCCTCAATCAGGCAGAAACTTGCACCACTCATTTTCCTGGGGTTGAATGCTCTTTGTTGTTGTTGTTGTTGTTAGGTGCTGTCGAGTCGGTATCTGACTCATAGCAATCCTCAGAGGGTTTTCAATGGCTGTTTCAGGATTGCCTTGGGAGTGGATTGCCAGGTCCTTCTCCCATTTTTGTGGTGCTGGGAATTGAACTCAGGACCTCAGAGACTGCAGTGCAGCGCTCTACCAACTGAGCTAAATCCCAGCCCTGAATGCTCTTTAGGACCAGCATATCTTTACATGTCTGCTTCCTCTCTCTACGTGAGGGATTTTAGGACTAGGATTATGTACTATTTATCTTTGTATTCCCAGGATGTAGTAGGTTCTTGATTAACATATATTGAATGAATTAAGTACAAAATATGTAATAACCAGTTAAAATATTTTGCCAGTTGACTAATTTTTTAAACTGTTGGTTTAGCATAAAGCATTACATTGCTTTGGGCAAGCAGGTAAGTGGCTGTTTACAAGGCAGATTTATATATAATTGGGTAGAATGTATTCTAATGATTGGAATTGATTTGGTTAGTCTAATTTGGATGAAAGACATGCAGTCCATTGGCGTTATTTATTTCCTTGGTGGTAATAAATGAGATTCCTGCTAATAGCTTGCTGATGGCAATTTGTGTGGCAGCCAAACAGTCAAAGTCTCTCACTTTTGCCACAGTGGTTTAGGGGCAAACAATAGGACCAGTAAAGACTTTTCTCATCCAGCCTTCTGGCTTCATAAGCTGCTGGAGTCTTTTTTTTTTTTTTTTTTTTGTAATGATGTAAAGGCAAGACAGGAAATACGAAACAGAGAGGACCATGGGACCCAAGGGCTGCAGAACTTTGAGATCATGTGATTCCTGAAAAACTGCTCTCCTCCTAAGGCCTCTTTCTCATTTTCATTTTTGGAAACATTTACATAACATCTTAATCTCTAATGTACACATTTGGTAAAGATGAACCGATGTCAGAATCAATTTTTAGGATGAAGTACAAAGCTCTTTTACTACAGGAGGTAAAATTTGGGAACAATTGCACCCAAATTAATATGTTTAGTAAACTGAAAGCCAAAGGTGGGGTCAAAACTAGAGGATATTCCTTGCATTTATACAAATAAAGGTCCAGGTAAAGGCATTTAAAATTTTTTGTATCATTCAAATAGAATTCTTTAAAGAAGATTTAGTTTTTATCTGCACAACCGTTAGCAACTTGGACTCAAAATAGGCAATTTTCTATCTTTTTGATGGTGTATTAGTAGACCAAAGGAGTTCACCTTGACTCTATGACCTGAATTGGACTTTGGATTAGAAAAATTAAATAGTTCTCCAAGAACACGGATTGAGCTGTGAAGTAAGAGTTAGGAAAGCTGAGTTGAAGTCTAGTCCTGCATATCTTCAGGGTGGTTGCCCCATATCTCTTCTCTTTACCAGCCCCTTTACCAATATGATATGGCTATTAGGCAGATGCCTGCAGCCATACCATTGTGGCGTCTAATACTGCCAGATCTTGGAAACTAAGCAGGGTCGGGCCTGGTTAGTACTTGGATGGGAGACCACCTGGGAATACCAGGTGCTGTAGGCTTGGGAGAAGGACCAGGCAACCCACTCCCAAAATACAATCAGCCATTGAAAACCCTATGAATAGCAGAGAAGCTCTCACAATACTGTTTCACCTGTTGTACATAGGGTCACTGTGAATTGGACACCTACTTGACATCACCTAATAACAATGACATTAGGCAGACAAAAAGATAATAGATAAGAAAGTGCTGCGCTGACCCTTTGGGAGAACTATGTCATAAAAATATAAGGGACTGCTATTTTTATTGTGTCAGTATTAGCCATAGTCCCATATCCAGTGCTAGCCATCCAGCTAAGGATGGATTTGAAAATAGTTCAGAGAAAAGCCACCCTGGTGATTAAGTGTTCTGGAAATCACTGTTATTAAAGAAGGTTAAAGGAAGGGAGATGGTTTATCCCATTGAAGAAAAGCTGAAGGATGACACAAAGGTTTAAATTAGAGCAGTGATTCCCAAAATGTAGTTCCAGGACCTGGAGCAGCAAACATCCATGGCAGCTTCTTAGAAATGCCAACCCTCTATCTCCATCCCAGACCTACTGGATTAGAAACTCTGGGGGAGAGACCCAGTGTCAGGGGTTTAGCAGCTCATCAAGGTAATTCTGCTTTACAGGTCCCATGTAAGAACTACGTAGTGAGCTGAAATTGTGGCCATGAGCAGAGTAACAGCAGTGAGTGGTGTGAACCACTGGAACCGAAAAGCAAGTTGAGAAGGTCTGCAACTGCTCACATTTTGCCATTGTCAGAGATGTCGTTGTAGGTGCTGTTGAGTCACCAGGTACTACGTCAGGGTTTCTCTGCTATTCATAGGGTTTTCAATGGTGGACTGTTGTGGGATGGTCTCAGGAGTGGGTTGCCAGGTCCTCCTCCCATGTTTGTGGTGCTGGGGATCGAACAAACACAGGGCCTCATCATGCACAGAGAAGTACTCTACCAACTGGGCTAATCCCCAGCCCCCTTGTCAGAGATACCAGACAGCAAAAGAGGAAAGTAGGCAAGTAACTCAAGGGAAGAAGAATCTGAGAAAGGGTTCCTCCTTCCTTCCTTTCTACCTCCTCCCTCTTTCTTCTCTTCTCTTCTTTTCCTCTTCTCCTTTTTTAGAAAAATTTCTCTTTCAATAGAGTACAAACCCATATTGCTTCCTACATGTGGGTGTAGGTTTACTCATGGTGAAAGGTCTACTCAAAGAAGAAACCCGAAGGAGGTGGTGGTAGCATGGGAAAGCCACATGGGTACACCAAACTTATGCAATGACAGCTCTGAAATAGGTCATAAACAAGGGAAAGAGCCAGAACTTTCCAGAAAATCAGTGAAAAGAGATGAAATGGCAATTAAAAAAAAAGAAAGAGAAGAAAGGAAGGAAGGGAGGGGAGGGAGGGAAGGAGAAAGGAAGGAAGGGAAGAAGGAAAGGAGAGAGGGAAGGAAGGGTGGGCAATAGTAATGGAACATAGAGAGAGATTTACCAAGCCTCAGCACAGGAAGTGTAGGAGAAAGCATGAAAAGAGTGCTTTCAATGCTTCCACGTGCCTCTGCCATGCGATAGCATGGTCAACTGGTTCCTTGCTAAGAGTTCCGTCCTCTGGGGCCAGATCATGGAACTGCTTTCTCATGAATTTCAATTCACTTTAAGAACTTGAATTGAGTTGAAATACCTTATCATGAGTTTCCTAAGGCACTTTTGGTAATTAAACCCCTTGGGTAAGTGCCAGACCATACCCACCTTCCCTAACTCCCTCTCGTCTCCCAGAGAACTGTTACTACAGTGAAGAACCAAAAAGATGTACTTTGGGTCATATTTACTTCTACTTTATTTTGTGGGATACATGAAGATAAATGGCTTCCAATTCCACTTAACCCCAAATATCTTTCGAAGAGGGTTAATTATCAACACAAAGAGAGAACAAGAAAGAGGCAAATCCAGTTATTGAAAACATCAATGCATTCTATAGTGATCTAAATTAGTCACATAAGAAACATACCCTCTTTTGATTATGTGAAGCAAAATGTAGACCCCAGAATAACTTTCCTTTGCCATTCATCATTTATCTAGATGACTGCTTCCTAGCATTAGTAATTGTATGTATGTTTGTATTTCTACATATATATGTAGATATATATATATATATACATGTCCCATATATATGTATATATATCCTATATATTGTTTATATGCATAGTTTACATACATTCTGTTTATATATAGGGTGTTTCTGTATGTAGGGTATATATATTAGCTTGCTGTGCTGTGAGGGCTTATGTGTTGTTGTGATGCTATAAACTATGCCCCCAGTATCTAAGGTACCAGCAGGGCCACCTATGGTGGACAAGTTTCAGCTGAGCTTCCAGACTAAGACAGGCTAGGGAGAAGGACCCAGTAACCCACTCCCAAAGCAATTCTCCACTGAAAACTCTATAAATAGTGGACAAGCACTGTCAAATACAGTGCCGGAAAATGAGCCTCTCCAAGCTGGAAGGAATTCAAAAGATGACTGGGGAAGAGTTGCCTCCTCAAAGTAGAGTCAATCTTAATGATGCAAATGGAGTAGAGCCACTGGGATCTCAATTTAGTGATGTAGCATGACTCGAAATGAAACACAGTGGCTACAACAATGTACTCAAACACAAAAATGATTGTGTGTATGCACAGTGTCAGGCAGTGTTTCTGTCTGTTGTACATGGGGTCATTATGAGTCAGACCCTACTTCACAGAACCTAACAACAACTATCCATTCATATATATATATGTGTGTGTGTGTGTGTGTGTGTGTGTGTGTGTGTGTGTGTGTGTGTGTGTATATATATATATATATATATATATGTATATATATATATATATATATATACATGCATGCCTGCAGCGGTAGCCCTGTGGCATCTGATCCCGTCAGATCTCGGAAGATAAGCAGGGTCGGGCCTGGTTAGTAACTGGATGGGAGACCACCTGGGAACACCAGAAGCTATAGGCTTGGGAGGACCTGGCAACCCATTCCCAAAAATCAATCTGCCATTGAAAACCCTATGAACAGCAGAGAAGCACTGACAATAGTGTTTCCCCTGTTGAACAGAGGGTCGCTGTGAGTCAGATACTGACTCGACAGCACCTAACAACAACTATATCTATATCTATATCTATATCTATATATATATATATACATTTTATACACACACACACACACACACACACACACACACATACACACTGCATATGTACTTGAAGCAAAGTCAAACAAGGAAATAAGACCAATCATGTTAGGGCCCCTTCATTTCTTTCTTTGACAGCTATTAGACTGATAGTTTTAGGGAAGGACATCTGGACTCCTAACTTCAACAAGTCATTTGAATAGGCTTCCTCTGCTCTCCTTTGTGAAAGTTTGAGTGAATGAAAGGTTTCTGAGAGACATAGCTAATACATAGACTTTCTTAATCAGGATTTTAAAAAAGATTCTGGGATTGTAATAATGTGCTGGACCTATGGATGAAAGAAAAGGTGTTTGACAGTGACATGTATAACGTGGACATGCATTTCAATAGATAGTAAGATAATATGAGGGCTGGGGTTTAGCTCAGTTGGTAGAGTACTGCTCTGTACTTTCTGAGGACTTGGGTTGGATACCCAGCACTGCAAAAATGGGAGAAGGATGTGGTGATCCATTCCCAAAGCAAACCCAAAACAATTAGCCAATCTCAAAAACCCAGTGAGGGTCACTATGAGTCAGACACTGACTTGATGATACCTAACAACAACAACTCATATTATCCTGTCGTTGTTGTTAGGTGCCATCGAGTTGGTGTCCGACTCATAGCGACCCTGTGTACAACAGGCAAAACAGTATTGACAGTGCTTCTCTGTTATTCATAGGGTTTTTAATGGCTAATTGTGTTTTGGGAGTGGGTTGCTGGGTCCTTCTCCCAAGCCTATAGCACCTGGTGTTCCCACAGGGTCTCCCATCCAAGTACTAACCAGATCCTACCGTGCTTAGCTTCTGGGATCTGTCAGGATAAGCCACCACAGTGGTATGGCTGCAAGCAATATGAGTTAGCACTTTTAGATGGTTGTTAAGAAGACTGATGTGAGGATTTATTCATAGAAATCTAGGACTCAGGAAGTTTTTTAAGTTATCATCATACTCTACTCTCCATTCATCAGTCCATTTCTAGAAAATTATGTTCAGCCCAAAGAAGCACATTTCACCAGATAGCAAGGCAAATTAGTGTGAAACCTCACAAGGAGGATGAAGGTATTTGAATCAATGCAGTGAGAGGAATGATCGAGGATACTGAGCATTTATAGCCTAAAGAAAAGGAGACAATGGAAAGAACATGATTTTTTCCCTTAAATATTTGAAGAACTGACAAATAGAAAGAGATCAGACTTACACTATATGTCCTAAGGGGAAAATAAGGAACAGTGGAAGAGGCCCTTGTGATCCAATATGAGGAAAAAGTATTTAAACCATCTGAGTTGTAATTACTGATCAAAAGGATGGGCCATTGTAAGCTAACATAGAAAATTCAAGCAAAAAGTAAAAATTGGACTACATGGACTTTTGGATTCTTCATCATTGAAAATCTATGAACCAGGGATTAAAAAGTAAATTTGGCTGAAGCAAACACCTAAAGCACATTATAAAAAGTCATTAATTTTTATTACCTCTGCATCCCGGCTCATCTCTCCTAACCTGGGTATCTAAAAGCCAGTGATGTATAATCTAAGTTGTTGTTGTTGTTAGGTGCCGTCGAGTCGGTATCCGACTCATAGCGACCCTCATAGGATTTTCAATGGCTGACTGTTTCGGGATTGCCTTGGGAATGGATTGCCAGATCCTTCTCCCATTTTTGTGTGCTGGGAATTGTACTCGGGACCTCAGAGACTGCAGCACAGCACTCTACCAACTGAGCTAAATCCCAGCCCGTATAATCTAAAGACAATCTCAAAACATACCATATTTACCATTAAAATCTTTATAAAGTCAGGACAATTCAACTACTGAGTTTCTTATTTTACATAAGAACTAACTCAACTCCAAAAAAAATTTAAGGAAATAAAGATAGACGTATTAGTTTGCTTTGTTATTATAAAAAAAATCTAAGATTTGCTAACTTTATAAAGAAAAGAGTTTGTTGAGCTCATAGTTTTGGAGGCTGGAGTTCTGGACAATATGGTGTGGGTCCTCACATTGGCTGTGTCACCTCATGGCCGATGGCAATGGAGATCCCATCTTGAAACAGGAAGCCAGAGAGATAGGATCGGGCAAGGTTTGGGGTTTCCTTCTTTCTTGAGAATTAACCTGGTTTCCACAAGGAAGACCTTAACATCTCTCCTGAGGGAATGCCCCCAGCTGACCTAAGGAGTTCTACCTAGGCTCCACCTCTTAACATCCCACACTGTCTTCCTAGATTGCCATCTTGGGTAGCACATGAACTTTAGGGAATGAACCACACTCAGACCACAGTATTAAGAGTTAGATCTAGCACTTGGGACCTTTCATTCACCAAGACAAAACTTGTGTCTCTTGACCTTCACTGTTTGACATTTCTCTCTTAAAATTCCCCCCAGCACTGATTGAGGTAATGAGTTGGTTAAGTCAAGTTCATTGAGTGCCATCTAAAGTCATACCCTGCTATCTTATAATCATGGCCACGCATTATGAGAGCAAGTGTTGATGATACTCCAAGGATAGGAGGAGGTTGTAGTGGGTCCTTCCCTAAAGGCTTCAAGATATTGTGATCCGAATACATGGGAAATAACAAGGGAATATAACCCATAATTGCATATGATTTCTACCCCATATTAATCAAAGGGTTTCATAAAGTATGTAAGTGGATGAAAGGGTTACCAAAAATGATGTAATAGGTGCACAATGGAAAGACTAAAAGTCTTGTTACTCTGTACCCCACTAACATTTAATAGTCTTGTTGTTGTTGTTAGGTGCCATCGAGTCAGGTCCATTGATAATAATTAAAACAGAGATATTGCAATCACTCTACTATTGTCTAAGTCATACTTTCCCACTAAATCTACCAGTTATCACACTTCAGGTGAGGAAGAGAAAGCTCCGGGAATCAAGAAATGCTGGTGACCTCACTTGTGCATTACTGTGTCACAGCATTTTTTTGTTTTCTCCATCTTAGTGCTGGTGAACTATGAGATCAATCTCTTAACCCAATACCTAACTCCACGTAGTAATAGTGGTGGGCTCTTCACAATCCTTACACAAGCATTAAACTGCTCTAAGTGCCTGAAAAAAAAAAAGAAAAGAAATTAATTCTTTCAAGGTTCATTTTAGTCCTTGAGTTTATCATAAATTTAACCTTAATCAGATTTGCCTGATGTTGGAAATAGCCCTGGCATTTTGGCAATTATTATCCCCAAACAACAATAATCAGCAAGTTGAGAGGACAAGCCCACAGTGCAAGGTTTTTGATGAGCTAAGTTAAATAACTTGGATAATTACAAAGGAAATAACTAGTACTAAGTTTAAATCTCATACCTCATGTGATTTTCCCTAGTAGAGATTAACTAAAGGGATGTTTTTGGACATGCCTCTTCTCTAAACACGGGCTTGCCATTTAGGGATCTCCAACATCTTGAGCCTCACACCATCATCACAACTCTGCCATTCCATAAAAATTCAGTGGGTCTCTTTTAAGCCAGGATAATCTTTCATAGTATTGAGACCGCTGGTGGCCAATATATGCATGGACTAAGTTATGCATATAGATTAAAAATATAAATATCCACACTTGCACGCACACACATACCACATCTATTAGGTCTGATTTATTTGAGGTTTTGGCTTAGTGGTATGTCAATTGATGCTAAAATGTGCTTATCTGAACCTCCTAAATGGAAAGACAGTAAACTGGCAATGAAATAGGCATTCCACGATTTTGCTATCTATATATGGTGCCGTCTTTGGAGTTAACAGGGGCCAGCATTCTTAGATCCTTTAAGAAGTACATCGCTTCCCTAAAACTTCCTTTATGAAAGCTGGATATACTAACAGAATGTTGATTATAGCAAAGATTTTGCAAAGTATTCACTTTTAACCTTGAACAGTACCCTTATTTAACACATAGGAGCCTAAAAATACACACAAACCAAATGTTGATGCATTGTAGGAGCTGCATGTTATGATTCCTTCACTGCATCTGGTGACTATATGTGGTTAGTTACACTCAGTACAACTCGGTACAGCCTGACATATTCTGTGATTTATTAAAATGTAAATGACAAAGCAGAAAAGAATTCAGACAATTGGGTTACTCCATTGACTGAACGCTCCAATACTGTATCTATTTTCGTCAAAGCAATGGTGGCTCCTGCTGTGGAATGCTGAATGGAATATTCCATTGCAGAGGACGGGGAGAACTTGCACAAGGGAAATTGAAACCTAATCATTTAATTTTTAATTCACCTTTCCCAAAGCAATAGCTTGTCAATACCATCTAAAAGAAATTATGATAATTTGGGCATATAATTACTGGAAGATTGTCATTCCCAACTATTTATTTAGGCCTATTATTGGAGCTGTAACTTCATTCATGAAAACAATAATGCATTTGCTTGTTTTTGTGCTGAGCCTTTGCTTGTTTTAGTTATGGACATTATGTGAGGAGCACGAACATATGTGTTATGGTGGGGAATTTGCACAATCCAAGAGAGACATTTTCCTGATGGGAATTTATTATTCATTCTATGGAAGCGAAGGTTGAGACGTAGGTGTCTTTAAGAACATGAAGGGAATGAGTTTAGAAAGAATGGAAGCCAGCTGTTCTCTCTCTCCACAGGGAACAAGAGAAAATGGGATTAGACTACAGCATGAGGGATTTGGAAGAGAAATAAGAATTGCCCAACTGTGTAGACTCTCAAACACTAAAATGCATTTAGAAGGAAGTATGTGGACGTTCATTTTGTTCTGATACCTTCGAAAATGGAAAGGCACATCGTCACTATGTGGTCTCACATGGCTGGAAAAGAGAGGGGCAAATGACATATTCATTCTCTTCATCTGTGAGCAGAATCCAAAAAGGCAACTGAAGGAGAGACCTTTTTTATATTAAGGATTTTCTTAATGGCAACTTTTTCCATGGGGAAAGACTGGCAATATTTACCTGAACTATGAACTGTTAAACTGAACGGAACGTCATATAATAAAGGAGGTGAGAACCGGGAATATGGGAGCACAAGGCACTCTTTCATTTTCTCTTCCCACTACCATTTCTGCTATCAAAGAATTCATATTTAAAGGTAAAGTGTCCTTCCTAGTTGTGTGGTGCCTAACACACATTTATTTTTGAGTTTTTAAGAATATTGGTAGGATTTTAGGGTTCCTGGGAACTGAGCTCCCCCTTAACAGTATACACTATGTATATTTGTGTGTATATACGTTTACATATGTATATATGATGTTACATTTTAGCAAAATGAATCTATAGTGCTCATATTTGATTAGTGTAAATAGTTGACTATATGAGATTCAAATTGGCTAAATTCAATTCTTGCTTTTAACAATTATGACAGCAGTAGAAGCCAGCTGTCTCTTGATTTGAAGGTAATTATATTTTCCATTTCTCTGATACAGTTTAGTGTAGCAAGAAAAGTACTATGCTAGAATCAGAAACTGGGGTTAGGTCTTATCTCAGTCATGAACTTGCTGTTTGACCTGGACAAGTCAGTGACTAAGCATTGGCTTACATTCTGAGGAATAAAAGGGTAAAACGAAGAGAGGTTAGACAGATGGTTTTAAAGTTTCTCCTTTTGCCTCTAATATGCTGTCAGCCATCAATATCTAAAAGCTCTCAGTTTTCTGAGCTCATTTTCATATTTTATCTCCATAGGCCAATATTTCTCAACTTTGGTTGCATATTCCAACTTCTATGGGATCTTTAAAAAAGTCCCAATTCCCAGGCCACACCCCACACCAATTAAACCAGTATCACTCAAGAAGAGACCTGGGCATCAGTACTTTTCAAACTCCCCAGGTAGTTACAATATGTAGCCAAGGATGAGAACTTCTGCTTTAGGTACAATGCAGGGAGGAACTGAAATAATTAATGCTATTCACTGTGAATATAAGAACTATGTCCATCCTGTTCCCTGCTATATCCCTAGGATCTAACAAAGTACCTGGCACATAGCAAGTGCTCAGTAAATAATTCATATATATATATTTTTTTTTTTGAAAGTTTGGCTAATTCTTAAAAGATAAATTGTTGTTAGATACCGTCAAGTCAGGTCCAAGTCATAGCTGCCCTATGTACAACAGAACTTCTTAAATTGGGATCTACTTGTATCGTTTTCATTTTGACCTCATTCACTGAATAAAGCTGTTTTCTTCCATTGTTTGCCTGTATAAACACCAAAAAAAAAAAAAAAGTTAAATGGTAAGTAATCTTTTTCAATGATACCTTTCACCTATCTGTGGGACAAAAGTAAAGAAATCATCTATTGCCCTATCATCCACAGAAGAAACCCTTTAGAATCTAAAGGCACATCACTGACATGACCTCACACATCTTGTTGTTGTTAGGTGCTGTCGAGTCGGTATCCAACTCATAGCGACCCTCATAAGGTTTTCAATGGCTGACTGTTTCAGGATTGCCTTGGGAATGGATTGCCAGGCCCTTCTCCCATTTTTGCGGTGCTGGGAATTGAACTTGGGACCTCAGAGACTGCAGCGCAGTGCTCTACCAACTGTGCTAAATCCCAGCCCTCATACATCTAGGCGAAACTAAATAAAAGTACCTGAGTGCTGTGGAGCACACCCATAGTCCAGCAACTCAGGAGGTAAAGGCAGGAGGATGGTGAGTTCAAGGCTAGGGATAGCCTGCATAACTTAGTGAGACCCTGTCTCAAGATAAAAAAATAGAAAAGAGGCAGGGGGTTCAGCTCAGTAGTAGAGCACTTGCAAAGTATGTGAAAGGTCCTGAGTTCAGCTTCTCACCACCACAAAACAAACAAACAAAAACCACAAACCTAAATAAAACTAAATACCGCTAGGCAGTCATATGTGTCATTCATTCAACAGATTTTTATGAAGCACTATGATTGGCTATTGCAGACTTTCTCAACCAGGGTTTTATGCTAGAATTGAACCCCTGATGCTCTGGGCATCTTTACATATAATGATTTAGCTTCCTTCCTTTGCATATAGGATAGTATTTGTTATACAGCATCCTTGGAATAATTGAGAAAATAGTTATTCAAATTGTTTGCTCTGTGGTTCAAATGAAAAACACTAGTTTAAAAGCCTGCAAGTCTAGAAGATAAAGTTATCAACAAAACACGGTATTTTCTAGAACACTGTCCATAGAACTTTGTTGATGATAGAAGTGTTTTCTATCTGAGGTCATCACTAGGGTGCTCAACAGGTCCATGTTCCTAATGTGTATTTGAGATGGGGCCAGGGCAACAAGGGGGTGAGTTTTAGTTTTATTTAATATTAACAAATAGAAATGAAAATAGCCACATGTGATGACTGGCTACCATGTTGAACAATGCAACTTTAGAATCTCATCTTCACATAGAGGAGACTGGTACAGAAGTTATCACAATACTTGGTGATGCATGCTCAACAGGGGCAGCACAGAATACTAGGAGAGCACCTCCATGGGTGAGCTGGTGGGAGTGGTGGTGATGATTGTGGTGAAGCCTTTTGAGAGGAAATTACTGGGATGAGACAGGTAGGACAAGACATGGAGTGTGGAAGAAGTAGTAGAGAGAAGACTCAGCAGAAGGTTACATGTGTGGGAAAGCCAAGAAGACCAAAGGAACGGTAAGGAAAGGCAAGGATGGTTTGTGCCTATATAAAAAGGGGGAATGAGGAGCTTCACAGGTTCAAAGAGGACCATGAAAGCCACAATCTGGGACAGAAAGGGCTTCAGGTCCCATGATATAGCAAAGGCAACGAGAAGCAGTGAAGAGTTTGAACCTATGGAAGGATGTGATCACATCTGTGGGTTAGAAACTTCCTGGGCTGCCTCTTGACAAGAGCAGAGAGAAACCCTGGCAGCATGATGGAGTGACAGAGGTGAGAAATGAGGGCTGCCTCTCTGTGTGAGCATAGAAGATGGAGAGATGCACACAAACCCGGATAAGAGAGAGGAGGGAAAGTGAAAAGGACTACCCGGACGACTGGTCATGGCAGGTGGAAAGGGAAAGACATCACCTTGGTTTCTAACTTGGGTAGATGACAGTGCCATTTATTTATTTAAACATGGAATCATTTAGAAATTGCTCAACTTTACATTTTCTTATCACATCAGATTTTTTCACCTTATGGATCCTGAAATTAGTTTTGAGATGTGTGTGTGTGTGTGTGTGTGTGTGTGTGTTTTAGATATACATAAGTAAAAAATTATGAGAACATACTTTTCCAAGAAATCAACACAAGTTCGCAGTTGATGCAACATTTTTTTATTGGGTGTTGGAACATATGACAATCTCATAAAATGTCAACAAAGTCATACTTTGTGCTTGGATGCCTTTAAAAAACCCTGTTTATTTATAAACTCACTTAATGAGAACAGTGTGAGATATGGCCAACAATCATCATTTTTAAACACAGGATAACCAGAAACATGGGGAGAACTAAATGCAACAATGGCAGATATCTAAGTGGAAATTTACAACAGCCAAATATTTGGGTACTTCCAAACATTTAGACGTCTGTCCTTTAGTAGACTCAGCTTAACTGACTCCTTCAAGACACAATTGCATTTTGAACTTCTATGTTGTGCAGCTGACCACTTTATTAATCATTACTAAATGCCAACTGGATGCAAAGGGGCTGGAAAGGAAGAGTGATGTTTCTTAGTTCTAGCTTTTTATGGTCAAAGTATTGAGTTAGTTACATAGATAAGTGAGAGTTATCATAGCAAGTGATATTTTTAACAGCAAGTACCATTGAAATAGTCATGCATAAACATTCATGCAAAAGCATTTATAGATGTGTACTATGCATAAGGGGCTGGGGTTTAACTCAGTTGGTAGGGTGCTGCTCTGCAGTCTCTGAGGTCCTGGGTTTGATTCCCAGTACCACAAAAATGGGAGAAGGATGTGGCAATCCACTCCTGAGGTAATCCCAAAACAAAGAGCCACTGAAAACCCTATGAGGGTCCCTATGAGTCGGACATAATTCGACAGCACCTACCAACCAACAACTATGCATAAATTTGGTTAAGGAGAGGTACATTAGTAGATTTGATCTGTGTTGGTGAGCTAAGAATTCCAAATAATTTGAAGGTATCATTGAAGATACCATATACATTAAAACCTGGCCATCATGTGTTATTTAGGGATGGATCATTGACAACTTTTGGTTCTAAAGGTTAGTTCACAGCTGGCCATATTTTACGTTGAGGTGCAATGTCAAAGAAGTGCAGAATGGAAGCAGTCTACTAGGTTCAATGCTCCCTGATTCCCTAAATAGAATGCTTTCTTTAGCTAAATTCAAATTCATGCTTCATTTGGCAGGGTGAAATAGTTCAAGAACCACTGAGAGTGGACTGGAGGGCTTGGTTCCTAGTCCTTGTTCTGCCACACCCAAATATGTGATCTTCTGTAAATTATTCTAAACTTGTGGGCTATAGATTTACCTTGCAGGTCAAAAAGGATATACTAGGTGACTTAAGCCCTTTCCCTTTTTATTATTTGAGATTGGAGATTTCATGCAAGGCACAGAAGAAAAATCTCATCAAAGCCTGATTTAAAAAAAAAGAAAGGTCTAAAATGCTGATAAGCTTTCCTCCCAAAATTTTCAATTTTCTATCATGAAAATACATTCCATGATGCTGGCGCAAGTTAACCAGAAAACCAAAAAAAGTTGAGGTAATAACTAAATACAACAGCTATTTGTTTACTACAAATATTAAGGAATATTCTTAAAGTGGTAAAACTATTGACAGGGATCACAGGATTATGACATTGTACCTTAGGTCATGAGTTTTGCAATCTCAATCCTGAAGGTGAGCCTTTGTATGTTTATGGCATTTTGGTAAGTTACTTGACTTCATTAAGCTTCAGTTATATTGCCTGGAAAATGGGGATAGTATCTAATTTGTATAGTTGTCCTGAGGCTTAATATGTAAAAATCTTAACATACAGTAAGTACTCAGTTGTTGTTGTTGTTAGGTGCCGTCGAGTCATGTCCAACTCATAGCGACCCTCCTAGAGTTTTCAGTGGTTTATTGTTTCGGGATTGCCTCAAGAGTAGATTGCCACATCCTTCTCCCATTTTTTGTAGTGCTGGGGATCAAACTGGGTACCTCAGAGACTGCAGAGCGGCGCTCTACCAACTGAACCAAATCCCAGCCAGGTACCCAAGTACTCAGTAGATACCAATTGTTATTAAATTAATAGGAAAATTCTGAGTTTTCCATATCATCACCAACCACTCTCGCTTGCTTTAATGGCAAAGAAATAGGATTATAATTGTAGGCAACACCTGGGGTGAGAGAGGGGAGGTGTGTCTTTACCAGATGCACTGAGAGACTGCTGAACATCTGGGGTGAAATCCAGTTGACATACATATTCATAATCTGAACCTCATTACCTGGATTTCTTCTCCATGGCTTTGGTCACAATATTATGTCCATCTAAATAACAACAAACAAAGGACTCTATTTTCCTCTTCCTTTCCACTTATCTAAATTTTTGACATCTTCTAAGATTCATCTTCTATTATTCTTTTTGGAGAACTTTCTTCCCTAAATAAGTCAATTTTGCCCACCTTATCACGACCTTTTCTGAGCTCATTATCTATGTCTTTTCTTGTTTTTGTTCTTACCATCTACTGACTCAATCTGTTATCTCTTCAAAAGTTTATGTACCTTTATCTAACCTGACTTAAGATCTTTAGAAGCAGCTACCCTATGTCATAGAACCAAGCTTGCTTGATATAAACAATAGTTAATTGGTTGGTATCAGGTAGCATAATGGGGTATTTCTATGCTGGAGTGAGAATTTCTCCTAGTACCTTGTCCTTTGAGTTGAGTATGACTACTTAGCTGTTTCACAAGAACCTTTAATTCTCCAGATCACTCTTAAGAACAAATTCTCTGTGTGGCCACAATTCACTCTCCTTTTAGCATTAATTTTGTTCCTTAACACATTAACATGTGCGCAAATTCAGATTTTTAAACTACAGTATTCATAAGCATATCATCCTAGGAGCAATGTATGTCACATGAATTTAAATACAAACAGTGGAATACACACAAGGAAGGGAACATTCTTGGCTCATTAGAAATCTAAATGTACCTGGGTGCAGTAGCGCATGCCTGTGATCCCAGCAACTCAGGAGGCAAAGGAAGGAAGATCAGGAGTTCAAGGCCAGAGGCAGCTTAACTAGATCCTGACTCAAAATAACAAATAAAAAATAGACTGAGGATGCATCCCTGTGGTGGAGGACTTCCAAAGTATGTGCAAGGCCATAGGTTCAACTTCCAAGTACCACAAAAAAAAAAAATAAATAAATAAATAAATAAATAAATAAAATCTATTGGATTTTTCTGCTTCTTGCAAAGATTGTCTCTTATTATGAGAGTTTTACTGGCTGAAGCTGCACCATGTGGGCCTGTTGCTGGACAGGAGAGATGTCTTCAGGTGGTCACTTTCTTTGTTTCAACTTCCCAGTTGGCTTGAGATCCATCAAGATAGCACTCTCTGCAGTCTTTGTCCTTTCCCTGGGGAGACATTCCTGAGGAGGGGGCTATAGGACCAGCTGAAAGGAACATCAACACAACTAAAAAAATAATAGAACAGATCACAGAAAGTTATCACATTGACCCTTTCATCAAAATAAATGCATGATGCTCTGGGGACCAGGCTATTTCTAATGGCGGTTGAAATGCTGTGTTAGTAGAAACAACATGGCTTGCTTTCATTTCACCTCACTCAAGAGTCAGTCAAGCAGTGGCCTTGGCTGAGAGTGTGTGAGATCACCGCTCTGATGCTGGGGGAGATGCTCTGTAAGAAAAGCTCCAGGTTTATCCAATAGGGAACTCACGGAAGTAGGACACATAGGGAAAGAACAAAAGACCACAGGACACCGAGGACGGGTTCAAAGAAATCCAAGGACTAAGGGTAGATAAAGCAGCTGTGGAGACCTCTCTGCTTAGTCATGCTGGAGCGGACAAAGGCATTAGAATTGCTGGGTGTCAATTGTCGATCTCATGTATTTGCCTCAGTGTTTCCAATGTTTGGTACAGAACTTGGCACATGGTGCTGAAAGAGAGAAGGAAAGAGAGGAAAAGAGACAGGGAAGGAAGGAGGGAGGGAGAAACAAAGAGAAGGAGGGATAAAGGGAATGAGGACGGTAGGGATCACGAAGGAAGGAAGGAAGAAAGGAGAAAATAAGAGAGAGAAAGGAGAAGAAAAGAAGAAGAGAAAGGAAGGAAGAAAGAAAGAAGAAAAGGAAGGAAGGAAAGAAGGATTGAAGGAAGGAAGGGAGGGAGGGGAAGGAAGGGAGGGAGGGAGGGAGGGTCGGTTTTTGAGATGCTGAGGTATATACAGAAAGGTAAAGCCAGGTGTGGGCATATCAAAGGTGTGGAGGCCAGGGAAAGCAGGCTACCTCCATTCAAGAAGAGATTCTACATTCTAAATGGTTTTAGAAAACAGGGTGGGGCGGTTTCCAGATGGTTCTGAACATGTCAAGGTCTAATTTGGGAAATGTGTTAATGCACCCATTGTAGCCTTCTGACTCGGAATGAGCAGAGTGGAACAGGGCACGTGAAATGCAAAGGTGTCACACCAATGGCAAACACAAACCACACCACAAGAAATTACATGAAAGCAGAGAGGGGAAAGAGTAGGGTTTAGTTTAAAATAAAAAGGCAGGTGCATGTCTGTGTTTCTTCTGGGTCAGTGTGAAGAACATGGGCTTAGAACTCAGATCCAGAGTCTGCCTCTCCCACGTCGCAGCCCTTCTCCCCAGCTGTTGCTCTCTTCTGTCACTGCCCCTTCCTGACAATGACCTCCAGTCTCTACTGTTTTAGCATCAGGCAAAGTATGTCAGTAAATACAGAACCTGGAGGCGGAATCAAATATAACTTTGAAGGGCAACTGTTGGTACAAATTGACTTTGGATTCACTGGTCATGGGGTTGTTCCTTTTGCCCCCATACTTTAAAATAGCTTCAAAAATTCTTAGAACTGTAAAATAATTTGCAGCCCAACTATTCCAACCCACTCATTTCACAGATAAGGACATTTGAGAAGAGTTGTATTGATGTTTCTCTCTTTTATCCCACAAAAGTTGTTGTGAATGAAATGTGCTTTGCAGGTAGATTTTAATTGAAAGCCTTGTCAGCCTCAATATTATATTCACACAGTGAACATGCAGAATGAGTTATGCACACCAAAAGGAGTCTACCATGATATGTCACTGCTTGCCATCCTTCACACTAAGCGCACTGAGAAGATGGGTTCTCTAGATGGCAGATAGAATGCCTTCCTAGAATCTGTAAGATAACTTAGGGTTAAGTATAGTTCATAGGTATTTTTCTTTTCTGACTTTGCATGCAGTAACTGATGCTGGATAAGTCATTAAATATGCATCTTTACGGATTTTAGAATTTATTTTGTGAACTCTGACAGGGAAGATGAAGTGGTGAGCTTTTGATATACATGTGTAAGATTCACTTGTGAATAAATTAAAAGGTTATTAATGAAAGACATTCCACAAAATATTTTCTAATGCATTTAGATGGTTAATAATGGAAAATCCTTGACTATGTAAGCAGGTAAAAAGTAAATCAATGCACTGCTTTGATATAGCTCATGCAAAATGTCTCATATAATATAGACTCCAGTATTATAATGAATTTTAAGGAACGCATAATACATGTGAATGACCATATTCTAGGTGTCTGAGTTAAATAGTTTACAAATAGGCTTTCTTTGGACCAGATGCCTACTTAATTGGATCCAGTAATATCTTGTATACTCTTAGTGAGTGCTTTCCCCAGAATCCTTTTTGCCTCCTGAATGCAAAAGCATAACTTGAGACCCTCCTATCTCCTTGCTCAGGGTCTCTCTAGGATCTGAAGGTAAGGATTCTCCAAATTTGCATTAAGAACCTCTTCACCTGCTGAGCACAGGGTAAGTGCCAAGTGCCTGACTAACTAACCAACTCACTGCGGTTCCTCCTGTTTTTTTTTTTTTTTTTTAATAGGTAGCCCTTCAGGGGTCAGCTCGTTGGCCAGGGCTCTCCAGAGAAGCCATCAGTAGATCTCTGGCATAAGGTTGAGACACGAAAAGGGAAGCTGATATTAGTGAATAAATGACCAGAGGCAGAGTTTCAGAGATTCATCATGTGCCATGCAAAACTGAGGGAAAATAAGAGAAGGCGTGTTTGTTACTCTTATTGTTTTGATTACTTTGATTAAATTATTATCTCTGCCTAAGGCCATTTCCCTGGCATTTTAGCTCATTACTTGAACAAAGCAAATGAATTTCTTATGAATAAGATTTACTATTCTAATATTTCCTGTACTTCAAGTGGTCCAAAGTCAGAGGGAAGATCAAATCAATAAATAGTAGAAAATATTTTACAAATAATGTAAGTGTCCACAGTGGTAAACTTTTTAGAGATCTTCATTTCCAATATCTAGATTATACACATTCATTCTTATGCAAGAACACAGACTGCAGAGCCCTTTTATTCTTATATTAATTAACAAGCAATTAAAAAATAAGCTGACTTAAAAAAATGTTACTCAGGAGCCATTTCAAATGAGGAGACATGCCCAAGAGTGTGGATGGGAGGGTGGGGGTGGGGTTGCGGCAAACTCAAGTAGGCAACATGTAAACCAACACACAACTCCATGCACATTAGTATAATTACACATTGCAAATTATATCGGATGTATCTAATATCTAATTTTTTGAAAGCTGATTCCACTTGAGACTTCAGTAACAGCATCAACATTTTGCAGGTGGCTCTTTCTGTATAGTATCCAAAGGGAATTATTCCTCTAATGCGCTTACAGCCCTCAAGTAAAAACTAGAGCTCTCTCTTAAAGGACCAATGAACCAGGAGCACTGGGAATATCACCTTGATAAAGGAAAAGGGGAGGGTTATACCCTATATAATATTGAGCATGGTTATTTATTCTAGTCCTTCTGTGCACACAATACTTACTTGCTTCAAACAATAAGGAAATTAACCATCTCTCATTAGGCAAGGTGGGAGAGTCTACATATACACTCTGAAGCAATGGTATGAAAAGCTAAGAGTTGGCGATTTTTTAGATCAACAGATAAAAGAGAAATGTGCGATAGAATGGCAAGTTATACATTTGACTGAAAACAGAAAGCCCTACGAAACATTCAGCTCTTCTAAAACATAGAAGTTAATTTGTTCCAAAGATGTCCGCTTAAAGATCCACTTTGAGAAATGGGCTTTTGTCCTCATCTTTCTGTATGAATCAATCACCAAATAGCCAAAATATATTTGCGATCTTGGAGAATGAGGCATATTATTCAAGTTGATTGGATCCATTTTCTTGATTCCTCCTTAAGGATCTTTCTGCTAATTAGTCAGGGTTACTATTGAATTATTTAATTATCTGCACTTTTGTGCAATGAAATATGTTGTCATATCACATACTTTATCATGGTGTTGCCGTTCACACTTAATGATGCCTCTGTAGTTAGCAGTTTCCTTTGTTCTGCTCAGTAAGTGGTTTTAGCAAGGGGGTGGGCCAGGAGGGAGGAGCCTCGGGGTTTTTAAAATAAAATCATACATTCCTGGTGTACATGCAGAACTTTACGCATTTACACGAATTCCAGTCTAGAGGTGAAGTTGCAATTCCTTTTGGAATAAGCCAAGAGGCACAGGCACGCACGTACACACACGCGCACACACATACACACACACACACACACACACACGCACGCAGGTGACTTTGAATACAGCCCCAAGGATCTCACTCTACCTTGCACATCTCTCTCATGCACATCCACCGCAGGGCAATGGTAAAGGGATGATTTGATTTTTTTTTTCTTCTAAATCAGCAAGGAATGTCTTTAACAAGCAAGAAGTAAATTATGATAATTACTCCGAATGGTTGGATCCTTGAGCATTACTAATTAGCATTTATTGCCTGGATTATAGAACAATACATGTGAAACCAAACTGCAGTTGCTCTTTTACCTTGAAGACTTGAAAAGGCAATGGAGCAAAAAGACAGCAGCAACACCAGTAGTTTAGCAAGTGCTTCTACATCTCTTGGGTAATATGCAGAAGCACTCACTTTGAAAATACACAGATATGGTCCTTGGGATTTATGGCCCATTCTTTTCTTCTTTCTTTCTTTCTTCCTTCCTTCCTTCCTTTTCTTTCTTTTTCTTTTGTGTGTGTCTGTGTTAAGCACATATTTGCATATATCATAGTTATGGTAGGCTATTGAGGGAGGAACATTTTGGTTATGATGTCATTTACTGATAATGTTATCAGTTGTGAGACTTCAACAATAAAGAACCTAAAACTTGCAGTTGCATAAAAATATGAAATTTCCCTAGAGAAATTTTGACTTAAAAATGGAACAAAGAACTCAGCTCCTCACGAGTAAAATTTTACATCCATTTCCCCACTTGCTTTTAGAAGGGCTATGGCTGAAAATAACTGAGAAAAGACGGCTGGTTTGTGGCTTAAGAGCCTTTTTTTTTCCCATTAAGAATTTGCAATAAAATAGATGCTGAAAGTAGGAAGAAAATTCGATATTAATCAACAGGCCAACATCAGTCATGTAAATAAATGTTGCTCGTATGATTTGGGAACTGAAATTCTTAAATAACATGGCAGGTAGAAGGAGAGAAAGAGGGAAAATGAGCCATTCATCATTCTCGCTGCGGTCTCACGGATTTCCTCCACACCCCATTATAGCAAATGAAGAGAAAAAGAACATCCCAGAATATAAAGCCAGTCCTAAATACAGTCGCCAGTCTTCCTAATACCTTCCATGGTTTCCTCACCCTGATCCTTTTTAGTTTGAAAGAATAATTTTGACTGTATCTGTGAAGAGATTAAGTAGGCTGGTGATAAAAATTAATTCTGCTGAATGAGCACATGCATTTGGATCGCGGAGATGCAAATAAGATAATACTTTTCTGTCCCTTTGACATACTAGGCAGATTAGTTTAGAATGTTAAATTTGATTTTATTAGAATATATTAGCAGTGTTTTAATTAATACCAATCAAACATTTTCTTTGCCTGGGGCTTGATGTGTTCCTAATACTTTCTAAATCATCTGTCTTTTTCTTTTTTCCAGGAAGAAAAGAAAAAACTACCCAATCGCCAAAGCCCTTTGTTATATTCTTCATAATTTTACTGTATTCAATGGGAAAACTATAAGCTCTTTACCTAAAGGTGCTTTGCCCATAAAATTTGTTCTAGGTGCTGGATGAAAAATGACTGCTGTTCACTACTACGCTTCAGTTTTCAAAAAGTAAAATCAGAGACTTGAAAATAAACATCTTCTGTATTTTTCTTTGGGGGAAACATGTTGCAAAAGGGGTTCTGGCTGGTTCATAATAGTTGGCTTTATCGTCACCAGGGCTTCCTAGACCTGTTCAATTGCCAACTGCATTGGTTTTGAGCTGCCATTTCTTTGGAAACAGAGGCAAAAAGGGATTTTTTTTTTTTTAAGGAGGTGGTGGTGATGGTGGGGGGAGAATGTAGTTAAAAACACGGTGAGCCAGTGCGCCCTGTGAACTGGATTGTAACTGTGTTCCAGGGAGGTGCTGCATTGCATTCCACTCATTATCCCTTCTTTTCTCTCAAACTTCCTGTCCTTCTGTGTTCGAAAGCTCCAGTTCACTTCGTTCTCTTTTCTTCCCCCAGCGCACCCCCCACCCCAATTCCCCGCCTTATTTTTTTTTTAATCTGCCAAGCTGGATTTGCACTTTTAAAGATCAGTATCAATAATGCCCTGCTTGTTTCGGTTACACTCTCCCTTTAAAAGACAGCCCCCTCTAATTGATGCGTCTGGGCTAGTCTAGACTGGTAGTGATTGAACCAACCACCAATTATGTTATTCATTTCACTGAACTTCACTGATGGGCTCCGTGAGGAAGAAGGGGTGTTGAGAAACCTGCCCTTGTACTGAGGCAGTGGCCTGCTGAAATAGAAAGTCTGTGTGTAGCTGCATTCCCAAAAGCCTGGGTGATCAATTGTATGATAGCGGCCTTGGCACATGAGCAGTCCACTTGAAAACATGTAAAAAACCGAAGGAGTACCTTGGAATACAAAGTGAAACACTTGTATTAAATGGCTACCCTGTTATCCTTCGAAATCACAGAAGAATTACATCTAGCATGTTTTCTTTATGGATCCATAGAATAAACTGCAGTTCAACTTCAACTTCAAAAAGAACCAAAGGTTTTGCAAATATTTCATAGGAATCATGTGGTGCTATATATCTGTAAGTTAAATCGATGCCTTGCCATAATTTCCAAATACCTATGCACACACATCAGCTAACGTGGGGCAAAATCATTAATCATTTTCTGTAAGCTAAAAACGACTTAACTGCCTTTGGAATAACTCTTTTCTTGGAAGCATATTCTGACTACCAAAGGGTGGAAAGTAATAGATAAATATTACAGTTACACGAGGTTTTTTCAACAAAAGACATGGTGCGATTTCTGCACACTTCTCAATTCCGTTTTCTGCTACAAAATGGTTTCTTTGCTGCAATTTAAAATCAATGACTAAAATTACAATAAGCAATTTTTTAAAAACAGGAAAAGAACAGTTTCCTTAACCTTCGACTGCATGTATAAAACAAGGTTACAACCAATATAAAGTCTTTAGAAGGAGAAAGCATTTGAAGTCAGAGTTGATTTAGGTATTTGCCAAAAATAGAAGAGGAAGGTTGGCCCAGGAATACTAAAATTGTTCAGAGGAGATTGTACACTGGAGTTTTTCACAACAAAGGAAAGGTAAGTTACTCTTTCTCTTTCCCAGCGGTAAGACTACCAGACAGAAATAAATCACCGAAATTATTCTATTCCAAAAAGTTACAGCTCCAGAAAACTAGAAGCTAGGCAATGCTAATAGTTGCCTTAAAAGAGGACAAGGATAATTTTAAATGTACAGTTTTGTGTTATAAATGACTTCCTTGGTTTGAATTTAAATTCTGATAAAAAATTGTTTCAGTTTTTAAATGGAGAGTAATATGCATTGATCACTTCTAAAGAATACAATAATTGTATGTGTGCTGTGGTTTCCGAGAAGACAGTACTCCTCCTTTAATTTAAAAAAAAAATCTTGCAAAGTAATACAAATTTCATCTTTATTAATACCATAATTCCAGCCTTTGTGTAGAATAGCATAGCAAGAATAGAATTTCAACCTACTAATACTTTGGCCCAAAGTACTGATTCGCTCCCACCTGTGACCAGAGGGTAGCTATGGATGATACTTATACGTGGACACCACATGTATAATAGATTCACATCACTATTTTAATTGGGCACAATTTCGAAATGAACTGTTGAGTTTAAAAGTTAGAGGCATGGAGCATGCTGGGACTTCGGCTGAGATGTTCTGAGGTCAAGCACCAGGTACTGAGCTGTTCTTGTTACGCTCGGATAGTACTGTGTGTTGCTCTCAAGGAATAGATGGGACAGACGAGTTCCCCAAGCCTCAGGCATCCATAACATACATATGCGTGCACAGCAGCCAACACACGATTGTCACCGAGTATATGCCTACTTTAACAGAAACCAGGCGCTGCTGCTCTCTGGTCACCTGATTCCATGTAACAATGAAAACCTCAGAGGTATACTCCATCGCTTCACACAAACTTTCTTTCCTTTTGTTTTTGCTTAAGAGAAAAAAAGTTCCACCACATTTGCAGGATGCGAAGGCACGACTCGCAGCTCCCAAGAGCCTAACCCGTGGATTTAAACGGTAAACATCACAAGTTAGGGTCTCAGGGACTGAGAGGAGCGCAACATATTTTTTTTCTTGAGACCAAACAAAGCAAAACGAGAATGACAGGCAATTTCTGTTCAAGGGTCATAACTAAAATATAACAAACAGGTGGTATGATATGTCCTCACTCTCTAAGCTTCCCTTGTGCCCAAAAATTTAGATCCCATATACATATCATCCATGCATCCACATGTATGCAGCGTCCGGGGCTCAAATACATACCTGCACATACAACCGAGAGCATTTATCAGAGAAAACCTCTTCTATGCTTTGGGCAAAACAGTTTAGTCAAATGGGAAAGACTAGGAACAGACCCAGCAATGCCCATGTTTTTAAAACCATGATCTGCGATCAGGATTACATGTCTCTTCGAAGCTATAATTTACAACTAAGCGCGGATGACTGAGAGGGGGGGAAAAAAAATGAAGGCTCTTTCCCCAGGGCCGCGATGCCACATGGAAAATCACAAAAATCGGGGTTGGGGAAGGAGAAGAGCCAGAAGCCGCCGAGGTGGCTATGAAGGTATATGCACGGCGTTTTGAACTCACCCTTCCGAAGCAGAGCCCGGCTGGCTGCGTAGCCTCCAGGATCACCATCCGGAGCAAGGGGGAGAACGCGAACACGAAGTGCGCAAGGCTGGGCGAGGTGTTCAATAGAGGACAGAGGACGGGGCGGGGAGGGGGAGGCGGGGGCAGGAAGCGAGACACCAAATCTAGAGACTGTAACTCTGTAGTTTATGCTTTGAGGAGAGAAAAAAAGGCAGTTGGGTGGGAGCGGAGGGAGGGGCTGGGGCTGATCATATTGGGAAAATATTCGGCTAAAAAGTAAATGTAATAATAGCAATAAATAAATAAACGAGAGAGAGAAACCTCCCCAAATCTGCTTTGTAATTTTTTTTTCTTCTTCTCCTTTCTTTCAAGAGCGTGCACATTGCCAGTCGCGCAAAACCGGGCCCTCTGCATCAGCTGCTGCAAGCCAAGGCCAAATCGCGGAGAGCCAGCCAGCCACCAGGCTGTCATTTGGTAGAGGCGAGGTGGGAAGGGTGGGTGCGAGCTGGGGAGATGCAGCCCCCCATCCCCCGCTGCGGGTCCTTTGAAGCCTTTGGCCAGTATTTCAGAGGCATCTGAGGCATAATTCCGCTCCACATTCGCAGACAGCCACTGGGTCTCTACCTGAGAGCCCGTGCCTTTCCCCCCATCGGACTGAAGCTGCGCTTTCCTGTGCCGCCTCCAAAAATAAACCACAGGGAGGGGAAGGAGATGGGAAGATGACTGGTTTTCAACATTTTTCTTCCTCTTTCCCCCCCCCCCTTCTTTTTTTTCCGGGCCTGAGCAAAGGAGATGGCTGGCTAGTCAAAGAGAATGACAAAGCAGCTACAGCAAAGGCAGGCACGGGAGGGGGCCGCCAGCTCCGAGCAAAAATGCTAAATATTTTTAATATATTTCCATACACTACCAAGAACAGTTAGTGCTCCAGGCTCTCCCCCTCCCCCCTTTGAAAAATAGAACCATGCCAGCCAGATAGCTACATTAGGTCTCTTTCCCCTCTGTGCAGGGTCTGGGTAACAACCCCCTTCCCAAGACAACTTTTTTTTTTTCTCACCTCTGTCCGTTCTTCTCACAATCCTCCGTTCAGCCCAGGTCTCTCCTTTTTCTACCCCTCTGTTCCTTTTCCTCTCAGAAAAGCTAGTCCGGCATCATCATACCTAGCTTCTCTCAACCTCTCTCTCTCCCTCTCTCACTATTAAAAAAAAATAATAATAATGGCCCTTTCGACATAGCAGCATGAAGTGGCTGCCTTTGAGAAAGCACATTTAATCTTTACTGGCTCCCCTAGGCTTCAGTGAAGAAGGAGAAGGCAAAGGGGGGGAAAAAGGGAGAGAGAGAAAAAAAGATTGTAAGGGAGGCTGCTGAGGGCCAGCAAGCATCAGGCACAAATCAGCGACAAGTTGAATTTTCCTAGACCACACTGCCCCCTTTCTTCTCGGCTCTCTCCCTGGGCTCCTGGAAAGCCTGAGTGTCTGGTTACAAGAGGCAACGGGTCTCCTTTTGCCAACCAAGGTGCAGATTCCTCGCATACCTGCCTGAATCTCTGGCGGAATAAGGAATCAATATCCCCCTCTAATCACCTTTAGCTCTTCTATGGTTTTGCCGCCCCCCCCCCCCTTTCTGAGAACCCACTTGGCTTTCCTCGCTGCTCCCCCACCCTGCCAGGCTTCTACATACAAAGCTCGCAGCCGTGTCCCTTCTCACTTCCTTCCATATCTTGGAGGCAAGCCTCTCTTCTTCGAATATTCTCTCGCGCTTGCTCTCTCCGGTGCCGCGCAGCTCATCCCAGACTCGCGGCACCGGATGCACTCAGGCATCTCCCTGACTACTAATGAGACCAAAAATACACCAGCAGGTCAGGGGGAAGCCAGACATGATATTATACAAATTCAAGAAAAAAAAAAAATTCTCAGCCTGCTAGACCCAGAGATCAGGTAGCACATTTTCTAAAGGGGAAAAGTGGGGGGCTCAGGGAGGGGGGGCAGCAGAGAAGAAGAGAGGCCCCAGCACGGTTATCTGCCTGATTGTCTCCCATTCCGAGGGGACTGAACACACACGTGCACGCGTGAGCGCAGGTGGTGTACCTCGTGCATCCTGGGGGGCTTTCTGTATGGACAGGAAGTCAACAATGCCGCAGCATTTCTTTGAAATCGGCATTTAGAGGGATAAAAGAGCAATGGCTCAAATCTATATTGAAATACATAGCCACTCTTTAGGCATGAAATGACTACCGTGCTAAAAGTCTCTCTCCCTTCAATGGCCGGGTTTCGCTCGTTGACTCTCGTCGCAATACGTACCAATTTATCACCCACATTCCCTTGCATTTTGAAATGCACTTATCAGTCACTGCAGGCCAGCCGAACTTGCTTCCACTGCAGGCATGTCCCTGGTTCCTGAAGCATTTTTATTCTCCAGTGTCTATCAGCTACATGGACTCTGTACTGATCAGCTTAAAGTCCCTCGATAATAAGTAATATTTCAGAAGACCAAAAGAAAAAAAAAGGCACGAGAAAAAAAGAAAGGCACCCCAAGCCCACTAAGGGAGCATCCCATATCCACACAATGACCGTTTAAAGCACGGGCCTCCCCCACAGGAGGGTCTCTACCTATCTATACACACAGTGGGTATATTGCCATCTTAACCCAATTTTCCAGGCTAGAATCATGCAGACAACAGGCAGTGCCGCACTAAATAGGATGCGGGCTTCTGTGCAGAGCCTGAAAGGCGAGGAAGGTATCTGAGGATGCGGGTTTCCCTCAAGTCCATGCTTTAAGAGGTAGCTTCTTTGTGCTCAGCTCAGACATACGCTGGGCTTTGTTTCTGACAGGGAGACTTCAGAAGCACGGCTAGGTGCCAAGGAAAGGAGAAGGGAAGGCACAAATGAGAAGGAGAAGCGGAGAGGACGAGGAGGAAGGGAGAGGAGAAGGGAGGAGAGAGGGAAGGAGGGGAGAGGACGAAAGCAAAACAGAGGCCAAAAGAGAAAACTTTACAGAATGCTAGGTTTCCTTTAATACTTTTTTTTTTCTTTTTGTCATTATCAGGAAGGAGAAAGAGACAGTTTGCCAAGGGTTGGTGACTGTGTCAGACTCTTTTTCAGATTGGCTAGCAGGGTGTTTGCACTAGACTAATGGAGAAAAAAGAAACATGCTAGAATAATCATAAAGGGTGGAGCTGTCAAAAAAAAATCTTTGACTCACTGGGTGCCTCCCTGTAACACCAAAATGAATCACTCCTAACAAGAATCATCAATTGTCTTAGTGTGCTTATATATGAAGGCCATAGTGTATGTTACTGAAGCCATTTTCAAACAGGAAAGGTAGATAGAGAACAAGATTTCTTGAGATTCTCCTACACCGCTCTAGATTTGCAAAAACAGTGCGGCATGGTTTGCACATACCAAGCTCATTTGCCCTGGTCTGTATTCATTCTGCTTACAAAGATACACAAATAAAAGACTTATGGAAGTTTTGCTATGAACACATCATTTTCTCTACACAACTCAGTGATGTCTTTGGAGGATACTTATTTCAAGCAGTTAACACCTGACCCCAATTTCTGTGGGTAATTAGTGAGCTAGATAACCACACAAAGTGGGTAATTATTTAGTACCCAAGGGTACGCTAGAAGTGGGTAGTGGCTTTGTTAACAAAAGCATATCTCTAATTATTATAACTATGATGGGTGTTTCAAAAATACCAGTTACTGTATCAAGTGAAACATGATAAATATGTGAACAATTTTGCTGTCCTTAGCATATCCATATGTCTTCTATCGTGGGTAAGAATGTTTCTCTCTCCTGAATGGCACGTGGTGAAGATTAATTGCTTAACATCTGTAAGACTTTCAGAATGTAAGGTGTGCTAGAGAGCTTCCAAATACAGTGTTATTATTGTTAATATTACTTTGGCTAATAATCCCTAGTTGGGAGAAGCTAAAGGAGTAGATGTTATTGTCTGGTCTACGTCTTGATCTGCAGCTATGCTGAGATCACAAACGTAATGCATCTGATCAAGGGGCATGGTCTTCTACCTGACAGTCTGACATGGCTGTAACAGGAAGGTGCATGATGCATCTAGAGCTGAGGAGCTCAGGCTGGCTCTGAGGAGCTGGGGTAGGCGGAGGGGAGAGGGAGGAGCAGAAGGAAAGAGTCAGTGGCAGCTGGAAAGGGACCTGAATCAGCCGGGCCACACCCTCCTTCCAAATTCTCTCCATCCTTCTCTTTGAGGAGCAGCAAAACGGCACCAAATTCCCCAAAGACCATGTCTGTGCAAGGCCTGGGACAAACTCAGCATCATGACAATCCATCAGTCAGTCGTATGGCATTTACTCTGGGATGAACCATCAACCCAGATTATCTCAACAAATGCTGATACATTCTAAACTATTACAGTGTTAAGAACAGGCAAACAGATCAGCCTCGGGTATCTTTCGCCCAGGATATGCACAGTGATGAGGAAGCACTTTCTAACTGAATTGCTTTTATGAATCACTCCTAGGAGGAGAAAGAGATCTTATTTATGTTTGCTGAGAAGGAAAGGGAAGAAAAAGATAGGAACCAGAGAAGAAAATGCCATGCTGTTGGGGACCCTAATTCTGGAGAGCAATGAGGTCTTGAAAATAACATATAACAAAAAAGCATCAGACACTTACTGCTTTCTCTGTGAATGTCCATCTCTTGGAGCCCGTTGTCCGGGTCTGGCAGAGGCAGGACAGACAGAGGCCCCTGGGTTCCAAATCTTCAAGCAGGCTCACCACATTTTTTCTTTCAAAGCAAGGTTGTCCTGGGGATTAACCCTAGGGGTCTGGGAGATGCAAGCATGTAGGAAGGGTGAAGGAAAATATGCAAAGAGGTTGCTGTATTCCACCCAGTCGTAGCTTCTAGGAACGGGAAAGGGAGAGGGCCCCAGCAGGCAGCCAACAGGTACCACTGCAGGAATCGCTGCTGGCAGCCGCCCCCAGGACACGTGTTCAGGCTGTGTCTGGAAGCCAGCGGGGTGATGAACACATTTGAAGAGTTTGAGAGGCGAGAGGAAATTTCTCCAAGAGCCACCCAAGCCAGGCTTGTGACCTGAAGGCCGGTATTTGTCACCCCCTCTCCGAGCGCAGAACTACAAAGCCCAACTGGCATTCTGCAGCCCGCCCAGCTCCTTTCAAACCCACAGACTGTGCCAGACCAGCCCCACCTCCCACTGCCGCAGATTCTGTAGCCCCGCTCCATGCTGTGCTGCAAGGAGCCAGATTTCCGTTTTAATTGTCCTACCTGGCTGTCCCCTCTGCCACTAGTCCTGGCTCCTGGTTCCTGGCATGGTTTCAAAGGCCCCAGCAATTGCTTGCCCTCCCCCAACCATAATCTGCAACACCTTTATTTCTTCCTGCCCCCAAATTTATCCCCCTCAAACAAAAATGTTTTTATGCCTTGGGCTTACAGGTCTGGCCACTGCTGCTACCTCCTTTCTTTGGCCTCTCCCCTCTCTTACTCTCCTGCGTGACCTTTCTTTAAAAACAAACAAACAAAACAAACAAACAAACAAACACCACATCTGTCTCACACACATTATGGATAAACCCAAAAGTCAGGTCCTAGCATTTCCCCTTGCCCCACCCCTACTTAGCATGTCTGACAATCTAGTTCATCTCAGGGCATTTCCTAAAAGCTCACCTAAAAAGAGCTAGAGTGAGCAAAGAACAGGTGTGTGTGTGTGTGTGTGTGTGTGTGTGTGTGTGTGTGTGTGTGTTTGTGTGCATTTGTGAACTGACCTATGTGAGTATAGCTGGAAAGACCCTCATTCATGGGTGGAAAGAAGAGAAGGAAAGGATCTGGTATGGTTTGGGATATTTGGAGTAAGAGCAAAGACAGCTAATCATGGCAAAAAGCCACAGGGAGTTTACTGTAGGTACATACCCAAAGTCTGAAAACCAAGGAGTCACACTGAGCAGCTGTATCACGGGAGACCATGGTTAGCTGATTGTCTGAGAAAGTATACCATATTCTCAACAGAGAGGGCTGGGCCACGTGGTTCTACAGCTGAAAGCTGAACCCAGAAACCTTTGGGATAGATTGGAAGAGAACAGACTCCCCTAAGTCATCTGTCTCCTCCACCCCTGTCTGAGTCTAGGGCCTAAGAAATGCTGTGGGGCATCTCTATTATTTCCAACATGAGGTGAAGCTTATTACTGCTCTCTATCCTTTAAGGGCCTGCAGCCATAGCCCTGTGGAATCTGATCTCGTCAGATTTCGGAAGCTAAGCAGGGTCAGGCCTGGTTAGTACCTGGATGGGAGACCGCCTGGGAACACTAGGTGCTGTAGGCTTGGGAGAAGGACCAGGCCAGGTAACCCCCTCCAAAAATCAATCTGCCCCTGAAAACCCTATGAATAGCAGAGAAGCACTGACAATAGTGTTTCCCCTGTTGTACAGAGGGTCGCTATGAGTCGGATACCGACTTGATGGCACCTAACAACAACAACAATCCTTTAAGGTATTTGTGCCCTTAATCTTATTGTTGTTGTTAGGTGCCATGGAGTTGGTATCCGACTCATAGGGACCCTCATAGGGCTTTCAATGGCTGACTGTTTCGGGATTGCCTTGGGAGTGGATTGCCAGGCCCTTCTCCCATTTTTGTGGTGCTGGGAATTGAACTTGGGACCTCAGAGACTGCAGGGCAGTGCTCTACCGACTGAGCTAAATCCCAGCCCCCCTTAACCTTACTTAGGTATTTATTACCTTAATGTTACAATTCGGTTCTCTGTGATTCTTCTAAATAGCTATCACTGAGGGGCTTCTATGTGTCAGATGCAGTTAACTAATATCTCAGTTGATCCTCAAAATTGCCTTTGAAAGCATCATCACTATTTTACAGATGCAGAGAATAAGGTTTAAAATAGTCAGAACTGACCAATTTACATGTGGTACAACCAGGATTTGAACCCAGGTCTAGCCTCCATACACATGATCTTTCCTTGCACAGTTATACTTTTTGTTCTGACTTGGCATAAGTAACACTTTCTGCTATTGGCCCCCTCAAACGGGCTTAGCTTCTTTTATGCATTTTCCATAGCATCCTAGTGTGACTCTATTTTAGTATTTATTTGTTCTTGCCATCTTGCTGATTTTACCCAATACATTGTTGTTGACTACTTAAATATATATCAGGCACTGTGCTGGGCAGTGTAATTTCCTTAGCTGGAGGAGAGAAAATGCAGCATCACCTACCTGCTAAGCTACATGCATTTCCGATCTGTGAGGCCTTGCCAGGGTCCCCTCTGAATCCACAACACAGGGCATCATACACAGCACAGAGCAGGAGCTTACCAAATGGTTTTTGAATATATTTATACGTTAATATGGTTTTGATCGGAACTGTTTGAGAGAGCAGCGTTCATGCCTAAATAACTTTAGAACACTGTTTAGTAAATGCCACACAAATGCAGCACTTACTATACAATGAGTTGCAGTTTAATTTTCTAAGACTACATCCTGGCTGACGTTGCACTTAGCCCCATGCTTGCGTCTCTGACAAACACAGAACTCTGTTTGGTTCCTTCGACAAGTTCCAAAGCCATGCTGTTTCTGTTTGAAACAGAATTCAGTCAACTCTGCCTGAATGCTCCCTGATCTGTGGATTAGGAGGTCATGTCAAGTGATAAAGTGTCGGAGGTGACAAGGCCGTGAGGGACTATTCTTGGCTGCGGGCAGGGAGGGAGAACTCTTACACGTTAGCGAGTGTGCGGGAGTCCAGAACCGTGACAAGGAACAGAGCTCTGATGCCCTCATTTCAGAAAAAGAGGTTGAGAAGCTAGAAATGGTTCATGACCATCTGACCCAAATGACTCCCGGGTTTCGTAATGTGTATTCTGAAGAGAGATTAGACGATTCCTTATTTTGCCTAAGGAAAGAATATTTTAAGTGCGTATAATTGCTATCCTTGGCTGGCTAGCTTCTATCCTGGTCCTTTGTTAAAAAAAATTGTTTTTAACAAACAAAAGGTTTCACATATTTATTATTGAGCCAACCTCTAGAGCACAGCATAGAAACAAAGAGAAAAATCAAATTCCCAATAAAACATAGTCAACTGTCCAAAGTTACAGTGACTTTGTTGTTAGGTGCTGTTGAGTTGGGTCCAACTCATAGAGACCCTACATACAAGAGAACAAAACACTACCCGACGCTGTGCTATGCCCGGCACTATGTCAATGTTTATCTGGTATTCATAGAGTTTTTGATGGCTGATTGTTTCGGGAGTGGGCTGCTGGGTCCTCACAAGCCCACGGTGTACCTGGTCATCCAGGGCATCTCCTGTCCCAGGACTAACCAGGCCCAACCCTGCTTAGCTCCTAAGATCAGATGGGACCATATGCCATGGTGGTACAGCTATACACCATGTCAGGTGCAATTTTTCTGTGGACCCTGCTGGGTTCTTCTCCAATGCCTCCTTTTGGAATTGTACCTGATTTTATTATCAGTCCTCAGCCAAATCCACTGAGGAATGGGACTATTTTCTTTCTTGGTCAAGAATCCCTTGATTCTGAAAGTCTTCAGGGAAGATGTGGTGAGGAACAGGGTCAAGGGCACACACCCCGGCAGCAGGGAAGAGGGGGGAGTGGGTGGAGAATGTGTTTAGAACGTGCACTGGGGACAGGAGGTCTATCTTGTCATCTGAGGAGTCGCTGTCTCTGGAAGAGGAGGGCAAGAGGGACATGAAGGTGATGGCGTTCATTCTGTCCTTACCACATTTGGCATTTCAACACCACTACATTTGGTTGCAACTGCAGCCATAGCCCTGTGGCATCAATCCCATCAGATCTTGGAAGCTAAGCAGGGTCAGGCCTGGTTAGTACCTGGATGGAAGACCACCTGGGAACACCAGGTGCTGTAGGCTTGGGAGATGGACCCAGCAACCCCCTCCCAAAAATTAATCTGCCATTGAAAACCCTATGAATGTCAAAGAAGCACTGACAATAGTATTTTACCTATTGTATGTAGGGTTGTTATGAGTTGGATACTGACTCAAGGGCACCTAACAACAACATTTGGTTACAAATATGCCACCACATAGGGTTGGGATAATTTTCATTATATCAACTCAGAACCTAGTTTGTAAAGATGCATCCTTTTGTGGTGGGTGACATCTCTGAAGGTGGAGCTGGATGGGTTGCCACAGCCATTCTACTCTAAATACACCCAAGATGGAGACCAGGCATGCCGAGAGCGTGGCCTGCAGGCTGCATGCAGCCCAGGACAGCCAGTAATGCACCCCACAAAATCTTTTAAGATCATGTGCTTTTTAGCATTTATTTCCTTTGTGAGGCTATGTGTCAATCCAATTTTGAAGTTCCAAAGTGATCCTAGCCATGTTTACAGAAAGACACCTAATGCTTCTTTACAGTATACTGGGATGGCGCCACCGTATCAAGTTCTAACCTTCAAATAAGTGTAAATATGTCACAGTCAGTAATGGGAGGCAGGTTGGTACCATCACCAGTCACCCTATCCATCAAGGATAATCCGGCTGTATTCGAAGTGATCTGAAGCTGTTGGAAGCCACTGATGGGTGTATCAGAGATTATATAAGTTTGGGGCAACTTGGTAAGAAGAACTCAGCAATTGCTGATAATATTTTTGAAAATCTAATTTAACTCTTTTCTAGGTGCCATGATCTACTTGCAAAATTTACTTGAGAAGTCACAAATTGTGACCATTTCCAATGAACATTGGACATCGGTAGATTAGTCTTACAAACACAAGGTCAAATTTCCCACTAGCTTTATATTGTTCTCATTCCTCCACACCTTATAATACAAAAATCAAAAATCTATCATGGATAAACACCAACTATTTTGCGTAATGGATGTGTGGCCCAAGATAATTCCTCTTCTTTTGATGGAACCCAGGGAAGCCAAAAAGGTTGGAGGCCCCTGAACTGTAGGCTGTCAAAGTTTCTCAGCCTGAGTCCCTCAGTAATGGGCTGCTCCTACAGGAAGACGAGGCGGCAGCCTCCTTATGAACCCTTAGGCCAGCAAAGCCCTTCTTCTAAAGCGATGAGATGTTAAGCCAGCAAGGAGTGGACAATCTGTAACCCCAGTGGTCTTAAAGCGATGCATCTGGCATTTTGTACCCAGAATGCACACCAGCTCCCAGCATCAGGCTAAACAATGTCAGGCTAAATACTTGAAAAAAAATTTTTTTTCATAAAAAGAAAAGTTTTGCTCTCGTTAGCCTTTTAGAGTATTGATGGCTTAGATATAAGGAGGCTCCTGTGTTGGAGGCGCCGTTCCCAGTTGCTGGCGCTCCTGAGAGGTGACTGCATTGACAGGACACTGATGGATTAACCCACAGATGAGTTCAGAGCTGAATGGGCTACCAGAGGTGGGGCCTGGGCCCAGGAAGCAGGTCACCGAGAAAGTCTTTGAAGGGTAGAGCTTGGCCTTGACCCCATCCTCTCTGTCTGTCTTTGCTTCCCGCCTGCGCTGAGGTGAGCAGCTTCACTCCCTCAGGTGCTATTGGCCTTGATGTTCTGCCTCACCACAGGCCACAGCACCAGGGCCTCTGAAATGATTAGCTAAAACAAGATGTTCCTCCTTTAAGTTGCTTTTCCCAAGCATTTTGTCACAGCAACCGAACATTGACTAATACAGGCTATCAGAAGAAATCAATAATTCCTCAGTATATATATTTCATAACAATTCTTGATATCCATATATAACATAATTCTGCTGCCTCCTTCTGCCTCACAGAGTGAGTTTTGGAGGGCTTTTTCTGGCCTTCCAGTCTCCTTCCATAGAAGGGCTGCTGTTTGTCTGAGGGGCCCATGTGGTCTGTGAAACTTTATAGTCTGATAGACTGATAGCATTGGGCTCTGCCATTACCAGTTTGTAGGATGTATGTTTCAATAGCCTTTGGGGCCTGGGAGGTGAGAAAGAAAAGCCCCCACATCTCTAGACTATGAGAAAAGAGAGAGAGAAAGAGAGAATTCCCCCAAAGGGAGAGATGCCTATTACCTATGCACTGAGAGGATGCAGCCTGACATTATAAATATCATTATTCTTGGCTGAAGGGTGTCCTCTACGAGCCAAGTTCTATTTCCGTCTAGGTTCCCTGCCACTCATTCAGTCATCAGGTTTTGGCCAGTGAGCCAAGAGGCTCAACACTGCCTGGGACTTAGGAAGACAGAGATTGTGGGCTCAAGAGTCCAGAGATGATATTCAACCAGGGATCCAGGCCAAAGATTTGGTCTGCAGTCATTCCTGTATTTTGTGAAGCTGCTGCACACAGCCTGGAGGTTGGGAGGGAAGGGAGAGGGGCAAGGGAAGGATAACGCTTGGGAAGCTGGCCTCCATGTTATGGCTGTCGAGGTTCCTAGAGGTACCTTAGCTGACCATGTTAATGCCCTTTGGAAGGTTGAGGTCCTGTTATAGTCCCTACCATCTATAAGCCTGCAGCCATAGCACTGTGGCATCCGATCCCATCAGATCTCGGAAGCTAAGCAGGGTTGAGCCTGGTTAGTACCTGAATGGGAGACCGCCTGGGAACACCAGGTGCTGTAGGCTTGGGAGAAGGACCTGGCAACCCACTCCCAAAATACAATCAGCCTTTGAAAACCCTATGAATAATAGAGAAGCACTAACAATCTGTTTTGCCTGTTGTATGTAGGGTCGCTATGAGTCAGACATCAACTTGATGGCGCCTAATAACAACATCTACAAAAGACCTCTTTAAAGTGATGAAAAGTAAAGATGTCACACTAAAGACAAAGGTGTGCCCTATTCACACTGTGATATTTTCAGTCATATCATATGCTTGTGAAAGCTGGACAGCAAATAAGGGAGAAGAATTGATGTTTTTTGAATTATGGTGCGAAGATGAATATTGAATATACCACAGACTACCAAAAGAACCAATAGATTCATCCTAGAAAAAGTGCAACCAGACTGCTCCTTGGAAGCAAGGATGGCTAGACATGTTGTCAGGAGGGACTAATCCCTGGAGAAGGACATCATGCTTGGGAGAGTGGTGGATTAATGAAAAAAAGGAGGACCCTCAAAGAGATGGATTGACACAGTGGCTGCAACCATGGGCTTAAACATGAAGATCATAGCACAGTGTCAGGTAGTATTTCATTCTGTGGTACATAGGGTCATTATGAGTTGGACCCTACTCTACAGTACATAACAACAACAACAACAACCAATCTTTCCTGGCTCTCTAAGTACTTTCCAATATACGGACAGGGGTGGAGACAGGGAAATAATCCATCACTAAGTAGAAACTAGCCTGTAGCTATAGCACTGTGGCTTCCGATGCCCTCAGATCTCAGAAGCTAAGCAGGGTGGGGCCTCTTTAGTACCTGGATGGGAGACCACCAGGGATAACCAGGTACTATAGGCTTGGGAGACTGACCGGGCAACCCACTCCCAAAAATCAATCCACCATTGAAAACCCTATGAATAGCAGAGAATAGCACTGACAATACTATTTCACCTGTTGTACATAAGGTCGCTTTGAGTCGAATACTGATTGGATGATACCTAACAACAAGAAGTAGAAACTGGATTATGATTCATATTTCATGGTTTCCTATCAGACTCTTAATATTGTCTCTCACCTCATTCATGTTCAGAAAGTCGAGACATCTTCACTTTCACATTCTTCAGGTTTTTCAGCCTTTAGAGATTTTTTTTGTTGTTCTTTTGTCCATTTAGGTTCTCAAGGTTTAGGATAAAGAGTAAGAAAAGCAAATACGTTTGTATCATTATTCCTATTTCATACATGGAAGCTGAGACAATTAGTGGCTAAGTGTTTTTCTTAGGAAGGCTGTAATAGCACCGAGCATAAAATCTAGGTGTCAACCCATCTCTTGTAAGGAAAAAATGAGCTAATAGGTATAAACAGCCTCAAATTCACTCACAGAGTAGGTTCGCGCAAATGCAAGGCATCATTAATAACCATCGTACCTTGTGCATCTTCGCTCCCCCATTACTGACAAACGATTCAACAATAAGGAAGAGCTTCACTAAGAGGCAATTAGATCTACTCACACTTTTGTAAAATTCGTGTTTCAAAAGTGCTGAATGGGCAGAATGAATAAAATTCCAACAACATGGGAGTGTAATTTGAGACATATTTTTGGGTCCAAGGTGCAGCGGCAGAATCAGAATTCTTGTTGCTATTCAAACCAAGAGTGGTGAATAGGGAGTGCTCTGGGAGAAGCTGAGAAATATTTTTAAGTTGGAAACTGCTACCTTGGAGATTTTCAATTTGGCATATTCGACACTTCTCAAGGAGTCTCTCCCTGCTACAAATAGTGAGGATGTGAATACCAAAGAGAACTAACTGTGTCACAGGAAGCCAGGCCTGCCTCCTGGGCTCTGATGCCTTAACCCTCATGGATGTTGGACTGCGTGTCCTAATCCAGGACAGCACAGGGCAAACCAACTTTAGTCTGCAACCAGCCTGCCCTCCAGAACCTGGGGGAGTAAAGTATATTGGGGGTGGGGCTATTCTGAAGTCTTAAAAGATTCGCTGCAATATTTTCCCTACCTACCCCAGTTCGGGGCTGGGATTTGGCTCAGTTGGTAGAGCACTGCGCTGCAGTCTCTGAGGTCCTGAGTTCAATTCCCAGCACTGCAAAAATGGGAGAAGGGCCTGGCAATCCACTCCCAAGGCAATCCTGAGACAGTCAGCCATTGAAAACCCTATGAGGGTCGCTATGAGTTGGATACCGACTTGACGGCACCTAACAACAACAACAACAACCCCAGTTTGCCTGCAGCCATAGCCCTGTGGCATCCTATCCTGGCAGATCTCAGAAGCTAAGCAAGGATGGGCCTGGTTAGTGCTTGGATGGGAGGCCACCTGGGAGCACCAGGTGCTGTAGGCTTGGGAGAAGGACCGGCAACCCACTCCCAAAACTCAACCTGCCATTGAAAACCTTATGAATAGCAGAAGCAGCACTGACCATAGTGTTTTGCCTGTTGTATGTAGGGTCGCTATGAGTTGGATAGTGACTTGATGGCACCTAACAACAACAACAACCCCAGTTCTGGACTGCTCAGGTTACAGGCCCATGGGTTTATATGCTTAGCTCTACATGATTCTTTCTTGCACTGAATGAGGACATGCTGCTTTGATTCTGACCCTACTGATGCTTAGCACTGTGTCTGCCACCTAATAGGAGCTTTATAACTGATTATTTATTCTGTAGTCTTGTGGGGCTTTCATGTAATCCAGGGTCCTTGTGTTATGGAGCACAGACCAATCAGCTGATTAAATACAGACAAGCAATCTTTAACTGATGATTTTCCTTTCCTGTTATGAGCTCCATTACCCTAAATCTATATCTTAACACTCATGGAAAAGTCAGAAAAGCTCCGAGTCAGGAAGGACGAAAAACACCTTGAACATAAGTAAAAATCCAGCTGGTATTCTGATTCCGCTTAAAATGCTAACAATGAGCCAGGTGTAGTGGCTATACCTGTGATCCCAGTGACTCAGGAGGTAGAGGCAGGAGGATCATGAGTTTGAGGCCAGAGGCAGCTTGTGCAATTTAGAGAGGCCTTGCCTCAAGGTCAAAACTACAAAAGGGGTTGGGGTGCAGCCCAGGGGTAAAGCATTTGCAAAGTATGTTCCAGGCCCTAGGTTCAGCCCCCTAGCACCATAATTAATTAAAAAAATTTTTAAAGTAAAATGTTAACAGTACTATGCCTACTGCTAGTAAATATTTAGGAGTCTACCTATCAATGTGCTTTTGAAAACAAAGTAAACAGAGCAAGGAGATTTGCAATCCAAACTGGGAGAGGAAATGCTTGGTGAGCAGTGTCTTCACCCTTACCAATGTACCTATGCCTGTATCTCTGAGCTCTGATGACTTGCTTTCCATAATGCAGTAAGAATTAATTGAAGCGTCAGGAAAACAGCTTGGTTCAGAGGATTCATGAGGAAGAGGGGAGGTGTCTACAGACTACGGTGAGGGACATGGAGGTGAGGGAAGAATCCTATATTCTATTTCTCTTCTGTTGAAAACATGGAGAGATTACTGTGGAAGATACCAATGCATAGAATTCTCTTATCTGCCCCACTAGGACAGGGACCAGGACCAGGGGTAAAAGCAGGAGGATGATCTCCCATGGGCTCAGGGTTCCTGGACTCCTCTGGGTGGCCTCATCCTCCCCTTCCCCAGGGCATGATCTGCACTGTAAACCTGTCTCACACAGGACATGTGGCACTGCGCTTGTAATGAAGGTACTGTGAGATACATCCCATAGTGAACTCTTAGTAAATGTTGGCTACAAAACGAGCTAAGTCAACATCAAGATAAATTAAGTGCTATCAGATAAAGTATAACCACGTCCAAAATAAACATGGGAAAGAGGGAGTTCAATTAGATCCAGATTCTGGGCCGGGTCTTATGGAACAAGAAAGGGCAAGGAATAGGCTATAGTGACCATGAATCTTCCATCCTCCACGAAGACGCTGAAGTCTTGCAGACTGAGATATGCCCCTAGGGGAAACCAAAGGCTGACATATCCTCATCCCATCTGCTTATTTGAACTACAGGTTCTATTTCTGTTTCTAGTGTCCCAAGACACATGACTCAATTGAAGAAATAGAGAACTAAAATTTAAGAGACATGTGTTCTTCACTCAGCTTTGTCACGGTGACTTTGGCCAAGACATTTCACCTTTCAGATCATTAGCTCCCTCAACCATAAAATGAGGGGATTGGACTAGATCCACTCTCGAGCACTCCCTTGGGAGGTTTTAAAATTGTATCATTCCTCTTTCTGCCTGTATTCCCTTTTCTAATGAGAAGACTTTTCTTAGCAGTTATGATACAGATGGAATTTGGATCCAAAAAATAAATAGAGCCAGGCATGGTGGCACATGCCTGTGATCTCAGTGCTCAGGAGGCTGAGGCAGGAGGATCAGAATTTCAAGACCAGCCTGGGCAACATAGTGAGACTCTGCCATAAATAAATAAATAAGCATCTTGTCTGGTGTTAAAAAACAATTCAGAGTCTGAGTATACAAAATGAGACAAGAAAAATCTTAAAAGCTTCAGCGTGGTATAGTGTAATTCATCATAGCTGGCTGGGGCATGAAAAGGGGATGGGCATTTGGCTGTCTACAAAGGTGATATTTGAGTGGAGCAAAGAAATTTTGAAAATATTCTTGGGCAATTTTTTTGGTTGTTAGATGCCATAGAGTCATGTCCGACACATAGCGACCCTTACGGGGTTTTCAATGACTTGTTTCAGGATTGCCTTAGGAGTGGATTGCCATATCCTTCTCCCATTTTTGCGGTGCTGGGAATCGAACTTGGGACCTCAGAGACTGCAGAGCAGTGCTCTACCAATTGAGCTATAGGGCAATTAGAAAGTATATTATTGAAAAGGGAAAGAATTATATATCTCATTTCATATGGAAAGCAAAGAACAAAGAGAAAAGCTAACTCAAGAGCATACTGTGAAGACGAACTCTGGCCCCATAAGCTGCTGTCTTGAGTCCCACCCAGTGAGGAAGTCTGAATTTGTCAGCGAAGGGAGCCCACTGCTTCCCACAAACATGACGCTGCCCATGGTGATCAGACTGTGTTCGGCCAACTCTACTCTCATGATCTCTGCTGAAGTCAGACCAGCTAAAAATGTCTATAATGTCCTTCGCTACAGAAAGCAACCACATGAGTAACTCAGAGACCAGCCTTAGAAGATTTCCTACAGCCAAAAGCATTTCCAGTGGCCTTGGGTCAGGAAATTTGGCTTCCACTCCAACTTTCCCTTCCATTCTACCTGTCACTTTAGGATTTTACACATTAGTGTCCTTCTTTAGGAGTCAAAAAATTATGAAACTTATAAAATGTAAAATAATCCCAGATCAATATACATGAAATGTTATTAGAAGAATTTTGTCTGGTATCACTAATTATCTAAAGAAATCACTCATATCGAATTTTCATATATGCATATAATATATACACACATACTTATTTATTATATACATATACATTTATATATACTTATATATTTATATATATTAAAATGTATATATATAGACACATGCATTATTCTTGTGAAATTATGTTGTTATTGTTAGGTGCCCTTGACTCACCTGACTCATGGCAACCCTATGTACAACAGAATGAAACACTCTCTGACATTGTGCCATGCCCAGCACTATGTCAGTGCTGCTCTGCTATTCATAGGGTTTTCAATGACTGATGTTTCTGGATTGCTTTGTGAGTGAATTGCCATGTCTTTCTCCCGTTTTTTGCAGTGCTAGGGATCAAACCTGGGTCCTCAGAGAGTGGGGAGCAGCACTCTACCAATTGAGCTAAAATCCAGCCCATAAAATTATACAAGTGTACATACGTGTATACTTTGTGTGTATAACAAATGCGTATATGTACATATATGTGTACATGTATGTGTTTACATATACAGACACACATATATATGTGTGTATGTGTGTATGGATGTATGTGTGTGTGTGTGTGTGTGTATGTGTATATGTATATATATATATATATGGGGCTGGGATTTAGCTCAGTTGGTAGAGCGCTGCGCTGCAGTCTCTGAGGTCCCGAGTGCAATTCCCAGCACCACAAAAATGGGAGAAGGGCCTGGCAATCCACTCCCAAGGCAATCCTGAAACTGTCAGCCATTGAAAACCCTATGAGGGTCGCTATGAGTCTGATACCGACTCGACAGCACCTAACAACAACCACCACCACCATATATATATATATGTATATCTGCCTGCAGCCTTACCAATCAGATCTCAGAAGCTAAGCAGGGTTGGGCCTGATTAGTACTTGGATAGGAGACTGCTTAGGAACACCGGGTATTGTAGGTTTGGGAGAAGGACCTGGCAGCCCATTACCAAAAAACAATCCGATATTGAAAACCTAATGAATAACAGAGAAGCACTGACATAGTGGCAGGCATGGCGCAGTGTTGGGGAGTGATATATATGTGTGTGTGTAAATATATATATATACATATATATATATATATATATATATATATATGTATGTATATATATATATGTATATATGAGATACACACGTGTGTGTGTGTGGATGTGTATCTTCCTGTTTAGCTGGGAAATTCGTTTTGAGATCAACTGCTACTCTCTCCTCAATCTTGATATATAGCCAAGCAAGCCATCCTGGATGAAAACAGCTCCCTCCTGGGAAAAGCCACAGGATAACTTTATTGATTTCCCTTTACCCTTCTCTACATTTCTCTGATGAAATCTTGTCTTAACCCTTAAATGTAAAAGCAAAAGGAAATGGAAATAAAAACTTCTGCTTCTTTAGGAACATGTTGACTTCTTATGTTTTTCTTATTATCTAAAAAATAAAAGTAAGATAAACAACCGAGTACCACTGTGGGTGTCCACGTAGTAAAGAGAAGATGATGTGCTTCTCAAGGTTTGCAGTCAGCAGATTTCTTCACACTGAACCCTGTGCTTGCACACAATGCTCTGCTGAGTATCACATAAGCCTATTCTCTTCCTCATTCTCTTAGGACTTGGCCAGTCATCCTTGAAAACCGCCATGAATTTTTGGCAAACATTGCCTCGCCTACTGCAAGGAGTATACCCCACATACAGGGTTACAGAGAAAGTCTGTTTCTCAATCACGATTTCTTTTTTCCTGCCTCAAAATATCCCAGTCTAGATTAAAGGTTTTTATTGTTGTTAGGGCTGGAATTTAGCTCAGTTGGTAGAGCACCGCTCTGCAGTCTCTAAGGTCCCGAGTTTGATTCCCAGCACAGTAAAAATGGGAGAAGGATATGGCAATCCACTCCCCAGGCAATCCGGAACCAATCAGCCACTGAAAGCCCTGTGGGGGTCTCTATGAGTCAGATACAACTCGAGACTCGATGGCACCTAACAACAACAACAACAACAAAAACAGATTGCTGTTGTCAGATCAGTGGGGCAAGTTTTATGTTTTAAGTACCGGGGCTTGAACCCAGAGCCTTGTACATGCTAGGTAAGTGCTTCACCACTGAGCCAGGTCCCCCGCCCCCTTTTATTTTTTATTTTTGAAACAAGGTCTCCCTAAATTGCAGACTGCCTCTGGCCTCCAACTTTTGGTTCTCCTGTTTCAGCCACTTCAGTAGTTGGGATTCAGGTGTGCCACAGTGCCCAGCTTACTGGTGCAATTTTATCCTGAATTTTTTGTTTTGTTTGTGGTGCTATGGATGAAACCCCGGGCTTCATGCACATCAGGTGAGCAAAGTATAAGCTCTCATCAATGAGCCACACCTCAGCTCTCCCATGCAACCTTACAAATGCAAACGGGAGTTCTGCCTGCCTGGAGCTTTTCAGATCCCTAGGGAAGAATGAGCCAAAGCCCCCTCCTTACTCTCCTTCCAGCTTTTGAGCTGCCCTGTGGGCTCCTGGTTGACTCTGGGTAGTGCAGGGTCAGGGAGGTGGAAAGCAGCAGAGAAAAGAAGGTGGCATGAGAGTAGCATAAAGGAAAAGCTTGGAAGTTGCCTTGTTCATTTCCTGTCTTTCCCCACAGATTTACTTCTATTTAATTTAATCCCTGACTTCATAAAAAGGTAGTAGAATTTCTATTTCTACCAAGGTTCCTTTTTAGCATCCACAGGCTTACTATTATAATTACTATTATTATTTATTTGTAAGGAGAAGGAGAGGATTAATGTATTTATGACACAATCTCAACAAGATAATCAAATGATGAGACACAAAATAAACGGATTATGTTATTTAACCCTTAATTGGAATTGTCAAAAAATGGACAGATAATACTTCATGGAGTCATCCAATTGTCCCAAACAAAAAGCCTTCTATTATTTAAGATATTTGTTTTTAAGACTTAATTGTGTTGTTATATGAATGAAGACATCTTTTAAAGTTACTAATATAACATTTATTCATGTAACAATAATTATTTTAAAAATTAAGAAACTTTCTTAAAGCACTTATAAAATTCTAATCAGTTTAAAAACCTGGAATAAAACTAAATTGAAACTAACATAACAAAATTCTCCTTTCATTTTATAATGTAGAGATCCTAAAAATAATAAAATGAACAATTTTTATGAGACCACTCATAAAATATGGAAAATTGAGAGGCAAAATCAACTATCTATAGAAAATAGGAATAATATTTTAGTCCTTAGGTAAATACTTAGCCTCTATAGTTATTATAGCCTAAAGCTATACCACTGTGGCATCCATCCAATCCCGTTAAATCTCAGAAGTTAGGCAGGGTTGGGCCTGGTTAGTACTTGGATGGTAGACTGCCTGGGAACACTACCAGGTGCTGTGGGTTTGGGATAAGGACCCCGAGACCCCCTCCCAAAACACAATCAGCCATTTAAAACCCTATGAATAGCAGAGAAGCATTAACAAAACTGTTTTGCCTATTGTACATAGGGTTGCTATGAGTCAGACACCAACTTGTCATCACCTAACAACAACATAGTTATTACATACAAGATGTGCATTGAAATAAACTCTACAAATAAAATTTGATTGGAGAGTGGCAAAACAGTGAGATTACATGAACAACTCATTTGTGGGCTCATTAGGAATTTTGAAAAGTAGCAAAATGTAAATTCTGGAGTCTATTTTAACCCTGCAAAATCTTTAAAATTGAAAGCTTATGTGAACCACCACTCAGAAATAAGCTCAAGAAAAGCACAAAAAGAAACCCAAAACCTTGTGACTAAACAAGGTTACTATGATCCCCAATGCTGAGTGTATAATTGTTAACAATCTGACAAGTATCTATTTCCAATGGATACATGAAACACATCCAATGCTGTAAAGGACATCGATGCACTGTGCTGCCCTAAAGTGCAATCATAGAGCTTTTTTCTTTTTCATGAATTTGTAATTTAATTAAATGCTATTATACTATTAACTAGCCAGTTTTGTTTTTTGTTTTTTTTTTTTCTTTCATTTTATTGTTTCTGTGCACAATTTGAACAAAAAGACATTGGTTTGGAACAATTATGCCTAAAAGGGGGGTAGAAAAACATGCTAAGAATTGAATCACCTTATTGCAATTACCAGAAAATCAAGCAGGATTCAGAAGAGGGTGGGGAACCAGGGACATCATTGCTAATGTCAGGTGGATATTAGCCAAATGCAGAGAATATCAGAAAGATGTCTATCTATGTTTTATTGACTACACAAAGGCATTTGACTGTGTGGATCATAACAAATTATGGATAACACTTTGGAAAATGGGAATACCAGAGCACCTAATTGTACTCATGAGGAATCTGTATGTGAGCCAGAAGGCAGTTGTTTGAATAGAACAAGGAAACACTGCCTGGTTTAAAGTTGAGAAAGGTATGTGTCAGGGCTGTATACTTTCACTGTATCTCTTCAATTTACATGCTGAGCAAATAATCCGAGAAGCTGGACTTTATGAAGAAGAATGTGGCATCAGGATTGGAGGAAGACTCATTAACAACCTGAGTTATGCAGATGACACAACTCTGCTTGCTGAAAGTGAAGATGATTTAAAACATTTACTGATGAAGATAAAAGAACATAGCCTTCAGTATGGGTTGCGACTAAACATCAACAAAACAAAAATCCTTATGAATGGGTCAATATGCAACTTCACCATAAATGGAGAAAAGATTGAGGTTGTCTATGATTTTGCTTGGCTTGGCACTATAATCAACACCCATGGAAGCAGCAGTCAAGAAATCAAAAGGCTCATTGCTTTTGGAAAAGCTGTGGCAAAAGATCCCTTTGGAGTATTGAAAAGTAAAAATGTCACATTGAAGACAAAAGTGCACCTAATGCCATGGTATTTTCAGTTGCATTATATAGTTGTGAAAGCTGGACACTGAACAAGGGAGATAGGAAAAGAATTGATGCTTTTGAATTATGGTGCTGGAGATGACTATTGAATATACCAAAGACTGCCAAAAGAACCAACAGATCTGTTCTAGAAGTGCAACCAGAGTGCTCCTTGGAAGCAAGGATGGCTAGACTGTGCCTTACATATTTTGGACATGTAGTCAGGAGAGACCAATCCCCAGAGAAGGACATCATGTTTGAAAGAGGGGCAGGTCAATGAAAAAAAGGAAAACCCTCTACCAGCTGAATTGACAGTGTCTGCAACAATGGGCTTAAATATAAATAAGATCCTGTCCCTGGCACAGAATTGAGAAGTGTTTCGATTTGCTGTACATAGGGTCGCTATGAGTTGGATTCAACTTGACAGCACCTAACAAAAACAACAACAACATTGCAACCAAGTTCCTTTTAGTGCCATACAGTAGGAAGGATAGGGGAAAATCTGTCCTAATGTCTTCCTATAACTGTCCCAATCCTTTCTTTTCATTGGAGCTCAGCAGGAGAATTACGTAACAGTAGAATTTGTATCCTGGTCAATGGCAAGGGTCTGGACCTAAAGTCTTTTGTTGACCCCCATAAGAGAGTTCCAGTTGCAAATACTTATTTCCCACTGGGTAGACGGAACTGCCAGGTAGATACTTGTCCTATCCTGGTGGTGCAGAGCCCGTACCCAGCTTCTAGGAGCTAACAGAAACATCTTTCTTGGCATTCTACTGCATACTATCAAACACAGTAAATTCACCATAATTTGATGCTACCTTGTGAGCAAGTACAGAATTTAACATCCATCCATCCATTCATTCCATTCACTCATCAAGTTTTTATTTTATTTTTCTTGCAGTGGCAGAGTAGAACCTGTCTTTTCATGGTAGGCAAATGCTCCACCACTGAGTTCCACCCCTAGCCATTCATCAAGATTTTTATAAGGTAATTTTCATATGGACCATGCTTAGCTGAAGTTCAGAGTTCAATGAGAGTGGGGAAGCTGTCATATCCTGCCCTTCTTTTCTTTCCAGTTCCTTCTATTCCTTCTCTCTCCCTTGATTTAAAGTGGTTACTCAGAAAAAAATCCTCAGCTGACCACAGCTTCCAAAGGATTATGTAGGTGTTTCATTCATTTCTCTCAGGTCTCCATGCAGACCATCATCAGATCCAGGCTTACCCAGGTAAATGCTACTAATTACTACGAAGTCTCAATAGTGTCTTTCTCTTAACAAGTTCAATGTGTACACCATAATGAAGCCAAATATACTGGGTCAGTATGCAACTTCACCATAAATGGAGAAAGGATTGAGGTTGTCCATGATTTTGCTTTACTTGGTTTTACAATCAACACCTATGGCAGCAGCAGTCAAGAAATCAAAAGGTGCATTGCTTTGGGAAAAGCTATGGCAAAAGATCTCTTTAGAGTATTGAAAAGTAAAGATGTCACATTGAAGACGAAGGTGCACCTGACTCATGCTATGGTATTTTCAGTTGCATCATATGGTTGTGAAAGCTGGACACTGAACAAGGGAGACAGGAGAAGAATTGATGCTTTTGAATTATGGTGCTGGAGACGATTATTGAATATACCAGGGACTACCAAAAGAACCAACAGATTTGTCCTAGAGGAAGTGCAACCAGAGTGCTCCTTGGAAGCAAGGATGGCTAGACTGTGTTGTTTGTATTTTGGAGTAGTAGTCAGGAGGGACCAATCCCTAGAGAAGGAGATCATGTTTGAGAGAGCGGCAGGTCAGCCAAAAAAAAAAGGAAAATCCTCCATCAGATAGATTAGCACAGTGTCTGCAACAATGAGCTTAAACATAAATAAGATTGTGTGCCTGGCACAGAATCGGGAAGTGTTTCGTTCCACTGTACCTGGGGTTGCTATGAGTCAGACTTGACTCGATGGGCACCTAACAACAACAAAAATAAGAAAGAGCCCATGTGGATTACTGAAGCTTAAGAGGCAGGAGTGCTTTTTGGATGATTTTTCCCCTAATGTGAATTAATGTAAGAGTACCTGCCTCATGTCTTGGAAGGAACCCAGAGCTTCAGATGCATAGGGCTCATTCCAGTAGAGACTAGAACATCAAGAGAAAAATTTGATCCATGCTCTCGTCTGGTCTCATACATGAAATGTCATCCCCTCCATGGCAAGGCCACCAGGGAATGACTACCATGAAGTCTATGTGGTTGTTGTTGTTAGGTGCCGTCGAGTCATATCCGACTCATAGCAACCCTCATAGGGTTTTCAATGGATGATTGTTTTGGGATTGCCTTGGGAATGGATTGCCATGTCCTTCTCCCATTTTTGGGGTGCTGGGAATCAAACTCGGGACCTCAGAGATTGGAGAACAGCACTCTACCAACTGAGCTAAATCCCAGCCCACCATGAAGTCTATGGCCTCCTCTAAACTGTGTTGCAAGCGATTCCCAGGAGAAGGAGCAAGTTATGGACCACACTACTGCATGCAAACAAACAAACAAAATTTGATTGGTTTTTGTTCTTCACATCAAGAAGACCACAGAAGCATACTGTTTCAATTGACAGTCCAGAATCACCGAATGAGTTTAAATCTTGCTTTTCCTTCCTAGTTCTTGGGCTAAAATGTATCGATGGCACATTAGTCGTGTTGCCAGTTGGAAAAGCCTGATAGTCAAAAGTGGAGGACTTACAGAACACTGTTGTGCTGAGACAATAAAGAGCCTGAAGGGAGAAGGTGTATAGCTGCAGAAGAGGCTGATTGGACAGGGTGTTTCACATAGCCTGTATCAAGGCCTAAGAAGGAAAGAGGCTTATGCAAATTAGCCCTTTCCAAACAGGACCAACATATAACACACACAAAGGTAACGTGCAGTAAGGGAAGGTCATCTCCTTTCACACCGAGCCAGGGACATTGCTTGAGCTATCATGGCTTTATTCTCTTGGTTTCCCTTATGCCATTTAGGTAGGAGCTCAGGAACCAGTGATGTTCCCAACTAACCACAGCCATAATGGTGGCTTTTGATATCATCAAAAGAATGCTAGAGTTATAGACAAGTGGTTGGTGTAGAATCGTGAAAATACAAAAGGGGGTTATACAGCTTACTTGTAGATCAAAGCCCGTTTGGATCATCTGTGCTGCTTTCTATAAAATTCATGCTAGAGGCAGAATACTTTGGGACTTTTATAAACTTACAGAATTCCAACACTCAATTAGAGGGACCACAGAATGTTCTAGTCTAGCAAGTTTAAAGGTAACTTGGGGAAATCCATCAAATCCATCAAGTATGTCATAGAAAACTGAATAAACAAAAGTACACTTGAAAGCAAGAATATGGATAATGAAGCCGTTCAGATAGGGAGTTGAAACCCAGGTCTGCCATTTAATAACTCTGTAAACTTGGGGGAAGTATTTAGCCTTATTGAACCTCAGACTCCTGATCTATAAAATGGGGATAATAATATCTTCCATGCTAATTATTTTGGGGTTTATTGAGGTAAGGAACATAAGTTATCCCACTGTCTGGCACACAGTAAGCATTCAATAACATCAGTTCCCTTATTTCCTTCCCTTGACTGATGCATGCTCTCCAGGTTTCCATTTAACCTCTCTTTTGTGAGTTAACAGGATACTGGTTTTTGGTACTTTCTGGCAGATCTATTAAATTTAATAGTTTAAAAATTATTCTCAGCCAGGTGTGGTGGCGTACACCTGTAATCACAGCACATGAGAGGCTAAAGCAGGAGGAACTGAAAGTTCCAGGCCAGACTAGGTTACATAGCAAGACCCTGTCTCAAGAAATAAAGGGCTGGGGATGTAGTTCAGTGGTAGAAAGCTTGCCTAGCATGCTGGGGCCTGTGTTCAATCTCCTGCACCACACACACACACACACACACACACACACACACACACACACACACACAAACATACACATTCTAACAGGTGGAACATAAAAGGAAAGTGAACATTGAATTATACATGCCATCTTGCCATTTTTTTTGCAAAACATGGTCATGATCTGCTGAAGTTAGAAAAATGTCTGTGTTATCATAAATCAGATGATCTTAGTGGAATAATTGAGTTAAATATTTGGGGAAGACTTAATCTATTATATACCAGGTGCCGTACAAGGAGGTAGCAAAGATTCAAAGATGTATAAGATGCAATCAGTTGCACTTCAACTTAGCACAAGAAGAGACATATGGAAGAACGTTAACAGAAGGTAGAGATATCAATGATGCTGGATAAAGAATGAGAAATCACTTCTCTTAGAAGTGTCAGGGAAGATTTCACAGAGGAGACAATATCTTGGTGAGATACATAAAAATAAGTAAGTTAGGTAACAGACAAAATGGACAAATTCTTTTAAAAATGTAACTTACTAATACAAAGATAGAAGAGAACATCTAAATAGCTCTACATTTATTAGAGCAATTCATTCTCTAAACCTTCCCTCAGAGAAAACTTCAAGACCAAATAATATCACTGGTGATTTCTGTCAAATATTTAAGTAATAAATGATGTTAATCTGATTATCAAAGCTTTTGGAATATAAAGGCAGAGGGAACACTCCCTAACACATTTTTAAACTAAACTGAGAGAAATAAATTACATGGCAATTATAAACCAATATTCTGGATGAGCATAGATGCAAAATGATTTTATTCAAATATAATAACACAGAGAAAGCACACCATGACCAATTAGGGTTTATTCTAAGACTATAAGATTGGTTTAATATTTTTAAAAAGTCAGTGTAAACCACCATATGAACAGAGTAAATGGGAAAAGCGTATTATCAGTTCACTATATGCATAAAAATAATTTGACAAAATTCAACACCTATTCAGTATTTTAAATATATATACCTCTTAGTAATAGGAATAGAAGAGAATTTTATCAATCTGATAAAGAGCAGTCTACAAAAAATTACCATTAGCATTGTACTTAACAGTGAACTATGAAAATGATTTCCTCTTAAGATTGGGAACAAAGCCAGGATGCCTGCTCTTGCTATGTTTAATACTGCACTAGGTATCTTAGTCATTGTTATAATGCAAGAAAAATAAGTGGCGTAAGTGGAGAAAGAAGTAAAACATCCTCTATTTGTAAGTAGCATGAATGTCTGTATAAGCAGAAACTCTTAAAGGACTCTATATAACTGACTACAACTAATATCTGCATTTAGTGAAATCAGAAGATACAAAGTTATTACATACAAGTCCATTATTTTTATACTAGCAGCAAATAATCAGAATTAAAATAGAAAAAAATCCACATATCAGCATGTAACATAAAATGCTTAGGGATAAATTTCTAAAAACATAGAAGTGGTGGGTTCAATGGCTGATTGTTTTGAGATTGCTTCGGGAGTGGATTGCCATGTCCTTCTCCTATTTTTGTGATGCTGATCAAATTTAGGGCTTCATAGACCACAGGGCGGCGCTCTACCCACTGAGCTAAACCTCAGCCCCGTTGTAGATTAGGGTGGGCTTTATATCCAATAGTAGTGTTCTTCTCAAGGAACAGGAGAAGACACTGAAATGCTGAAAGAGAAGGTCATGTGGACACTTGAAGACAGAGGCAGAGGTGACAGTGGTGTTTCTACAAGCTAAGGGGTGCCATGGACTGCTAGCAGGCAGCAGAAGTTAGGAGAGAGGCGTGGAATGGAGTCCCCTTAGAGCTTTCAGAATCAACCCTGCCAACATCTTGATAGGGGAATTTTAGCTTCCTGAACTCTGAGAATAAATTTCTGTTCTTTTAAGTCACCAGGGTTGAGCTGGGTTTGGTGGCACAGGCCTGTGATCCCAGTCCTGGGGAGGATAAGGAAGAAAGATGACAAGTTCAAGGCCACCCTGGGCTACATAGCAAGTCTGAGGGCATCCTGGACTACACAGTGAGAGCCTGCCTCAAAATAACTAAACAACTAACTAAACAAATCACCTTGGTTGTGGTAATTTTTTATAGCAGCTGTAGGAAACATACAATTTGTAGGATCTTTTTTTTTTTTTTTGCAGTACTGGGGGTTGAACCCAGGGCCTCGCGCCTGCATGCTCTGCAAGTGCTAGACCACTGAGCTGCGCCCCCAACCCATTTTATTTTTTTTTACTTTTTGAGACAGGGTCTCGCTAAATTACACAGACTGCGTCTGGTCTCGAACCTGTGATCCTCCTGCCTCCACCTCCCAAGCTGCTGGGATTACAGGCGTGTGCCACCGCACCCAGCTTAATTTGTAAGATCTTTACAATGAAAAGAGTAAAATATTTCAGTGATAAGTTTAAAAAGACCTAAAGAAGTGCAGAGATGTACTAGGTTGATTGACTGGAAGACTCCAAAATGATTAATATATCAATTCTATTCAAATTGAACTATACATTTAAAGCAATCCCAATCAAAATCTCAACAAGCTTTTTGTTGTTGTTGCAGAAATGAACAAATGTATCCTAAAATTTATATGGAAAAAAATACAAACTCCTAGAATTTTCAAAATAATTTAAAAAGAATGGAGGTTTTATGCTATTTATGCACCACTATGCATACAATAATAAAGACAATGTGGTTAAGAGGAAATGAGAGATAAACAGATGAACGGAAGAGAGAAGAGTCCAAAAATAGATCCATACTTAGATGGTCAGTTGATTTTTGACAAAAATGCCAAAGCAACTCAATGGAGGGAAAAGTCATTTCAACAAATGGTGCTAGAACAACTTGATGATTACATGGAAACGAAGGAACATTGAATCTTACCTCACACCACACACAATAATTTACTCAAAAATAAGCAATGAACACTAAGTAAAAGCTAAAACTCAAAACGTCTAGAAGAAAATGGGAGAAATCACGGTGTTAGGGGCAGGCAAAGATTTTTAAAAAGACCCAAAAACAAAGAGCGATGGGAGAAAATTTTGATAAGTTGGACTTACGCAAAGTGTAAAACTTTTGCTTTTTGAAAGTCGCCATTAAGAAAATAAAGATAAACACCATAAATTGAGAGAAAATACTTGCAATACGTATAAATGGCCGACTTATGTTTCTTATATATAAAGATTTCTTATAACTCAATAACAAGACAAACAACCTAATAATAAAGAAAATAGTTTAAACAAATACTTCACAAAACAAGATATACAAATGGTCAAATAAGTATGTGAAAAGCACAAAATCATTAGTCCTTGGGGAAATGAAAATTAACATAATGAGATATGACTACTCATGAATATGGCTAAAATTTTTAAAATGGATGATGAGAAATTTTGACAAGATAATGGTGAAATTGAAATGCATATATATGTTCTTAGTGACAAGGTACAATGGTAAATAAATAACTTTGGGCAACTAGAAGTTTCTTCCAAAGTTCAATATGCAATTCTACTTCTAGAGTTTACCAAAGAGAAATGAAAACATATATCCACACAAAGATTTTATGCAAACATCAATAGCAGCTTTATTTACTATGTCAAAAAACTGAAATCAACCCAAGTATCCATGAAATGGTGTGTATAAACAAATTGTGATGCATCTACATTACAATGAAATAGCACTCAGCAATAAAAAGGAATAAATTACTTACAAATACAACATGGGTGAGCTTTAAAATTATCATCCTGAATGAAAGAAACCAGGTACAAAAGCATCGCTATAGCATGATTCCATTTGTATAATGCTATAGAAAATGCAAGGGCTGGGATTTAGCTCAGTTGGTAGAGCGCCACTCTGTAGCCTCTGAGGTCCCGAGTTCAATTCCCAGCACCACAAAAAATGAAAGAAGGATGTGGCAATCCACTCTCAAGGCAATTCCAAAACAATCAGCCATTGAAAACCCCATGAGGGTCACTATGAGTCAGACATGACTCGACAGCACCTAACAACAACAACAACATAGAAAATGCAACTAATTTATAGAGCCAAAAAACAAATCAGTACTTACGTAGGACCAGGGTGAGAGAGAGATGGGGTTGTAGGGCCCAAGAAAGTTTTAGAGATAATGAAGGTGCTCTGTAATTTGATGATGGTGGTTTTATGGGTGCACACCCTGTCAAAATTCATCAATGGTATACTTAAGTGGACATAGCTTTTCATGTAAATTATACCATAGACTTCAAGTGAGCTTTGTCCTTTCTCCATGGTCCACTGTGCTCTGACAAACAACTCTTCATGACTTGCAGGGAGCTCTGAGTTGGCTTTTAATTTTTGTTAGTAAACAAACTTATTTCTTGTAGATTAGGGGTCAGCAGTCTGTGTTCTTGACCCAAGTCCAGTTGGGCTCTTATTTTACTGGAATACAGTCACGCCCATTTGTTTACTCTCCAGAGATGCTTTTTTCACACAATAGCCAAGTTTAGCAATTATAATGAGATCATGCGGCCTGTAAAGCCTAAAATATTCACTTCTTGGTCCACTCAGATAAAGTTAGGAGGCTCTTCTTGTAGACAGGGCAACACTAGACATAGATATAGGCTTTCTTCATTGGTGTTATGTCAGGAGAAGGAGAATGAGCAAGGATGGTTCATTTGACTTAAGAAAAACATCCACGTCAAACAACAGAAATTAACCAGAACCACACAAATGAGTAGAAAAGAGTTAAAGATAGTTGGCCTTAGGTTCCTCAAACCACCTTGTGTTAGTCAATCCTGTAAGGGCTAAAAACTTTAGGAAGACTGACTAATGTGAAGCTCCTCAAAGAGAGCAAGGAAGCACTTTATTAGCTAAACCAAAATGTCTTGCCTAATTTCGCTTTCTTAAGCATAAAATAAATGGACTCAATGGTCCCTTCTATTCACAAGGCAAAATCTATATCTCAGTTTCACGAACCATCAGTTATCAAAGTATGCTCAGTGCCAGACTTTCCTCAAATAAAATGGGCTCCTCTAGGGTAAGAGTGGGGAGGAATTATGTGGTCTACTGCAAAGAGCTCTGTCCTTGGAAGGAAAGGATAGGCACAGCATTGGACCTTGGCTCTGCCTTTAAGAATGGTCAGGTGATGATGGGCAAGCTGCTTAACCTCTCAAACTCATGGCTTCCCCACCTATAAAATGGAAATAATATTAGCTCTGTTATGGGATAGTGGGGCTAGGATTTAGCTCAGTTGGTAGAGTGCCACTCTGCAATCTCTGAGGTCCCAGGTTCAATTCCCAGCACTGCAAAATTGGGAGAAGGATGTGGCAACCCACTCCTGAGGCAAGCCCAAAATGATCAGCTATTGAAAGCCCTATGAGGGTTGCTATGAGTCAGACATGATTTGACAGCATGTAACAACAAGCACCACAATGGGGTAGTTTGTTGTTGCTGTTGTCAGGTGCCAATGAGTTGGGTCCAACTCATAATGCCCCTATATACAACAGAACAAAACAATCCCCGACTTTGTGCCATGCCAGGCACTATGTCAGTGCTTCTCTGCTATTCATAGGGTTTTCAATGGCTGATCGCTTCTGGGTTGTTTCAGGAGTTGGCTGCCATGTCCTTCTCCCATTTTTTGTGGTGCTGGGAATTGAACCTGAGGCCTCAGAGCGCACAGAGCAGCACTCTACCAACTGAGCTAAACCCCAGCCTATGGGGGTAGTTGTGAGGGCTACCTGTGGAATGCAAACAAACCCAAAGCTTGTGGCACCCAGTCAATGTTGTGACTTTCCTTCCTCGTCACCATTACAGTGGCAATTGCCTCAGACAAGATGGCTTTTATTTCAACATCCCCCGCTGACATTGCCTGTCACTGCTTTCTACAAAGTCTTTTATAAGTATTTTGTGGGGAGAAGGGATTGATTTCTAGATTTGACTTTAATTTTTACCTACGATTGTTGTCTCTTCCAAGAGAAGTACGCAGTGCTCCTATGTGTTGTGAAATCCCTGTTTCATCTCCCTAGTAACTCTATTTCTCGTACCGATTATGCAAGCCTTCGCAAAATTAACTTAAAACGATTTGCGTGGGGAGAAAAAATCTTTCTAGAAAGAGTTTTCTTCCTGCAGTGTTATCAAGATCCTGTTTAGAACTGGATTCTCTCATCTTTCTGGAAACCATTTCAATATGAAAAGGGAAAGTCTTCTCAAATACCACAATGTGTTTCATAATTTGATGGGAGAAATTGTGCAATGAACTTGGAAGTATGAGTTCCAGTTCAGCAAGCTCCTTCAATAGAACGGGTCATGAGACCATCTCTGCATCTCTTCTCTTGCCTTGTGGAAGGCCATGATTCATCTTTGGGCTTCTGTGTGGCTAGGATAATCTTGAGGCCATAGAGCTACCGGTGCCAGCAAACAGCATAAATCTAAGCAGGGAGAATCTTCAATCCTAAAACAGATCTTCAGTTGTGCCTGTTAATATAGACCCATTTATCATATGCTTATAGAACGTGGGACCCTATTTGTTGGTGTAGACTTGTTCCTGTCTTGTAAATTACTGCTTTGTATTTGAAACGTAGTCTGCTGCTGCCAAACCTTTCCTTAATTGAACTTCCGGTCTTGTTCCTCCCAGACAGTCCTGGCCTGTTGCCACCCATATCCCAGGATGCTATTGAACCCACGGTGCTTTCTGCATTCTAGTTTAACCATTTTTAAAGTGGGAATGCTGTGTTCTCAGACACTCTGCAGACATATACCAGAGACAATTAAGAGGAAATATAGTGTTCTAACATATAAGCAGAACATACTCTTCTTGCTGTTAACATTACTGAAGCAATCTAGAAAGTGGCTATAATCGAACAATTTCTATGTCATTTTCAAACAAACAGAGAGGTTATGGTAAATTTGTTAGGTTGTGTTGTTGTTAGGTGCCCTTGAGTCAGTATCCAACTCATAACAACCCTACATACAATAGGTGAAATACTATTGTCAGTGCTTCTTTGACATTCATAGGGTTTTCAAAGGCAGATTAATTTTTGGGAGGGGGTTGCTGGGTCCATCTCCCAAGCCTACAGCACCTGGTGTTCCCAGGTGGTCTTCCATCCAGGTACTAACCAGGCCTGACCCTGCTTAGCTTCTGAGATCTGATGGGATCGGATGCCACAGGCCTATGGTTACAGGCTATGGTAAATTATAAGTCTTAAAACATGTTTCCTTTAAAATAGTTTGTGGCATGGAGAAGGAAGAGTATTGCCTTATGTGCATTCCTAGGACAACCTAGAAATGGCCATGCAAAAAATAAAGCAACAGATCATCTGACACATGAAAAGCCCACCTGCACACCGAGAACACTGATGTTGTTGTTGTTGTTAGATGCTGTCGAGTCAGTATCCAACTCAGCAACCTTGCGTTCAACATGCGAAACACTATTGTCAGTGCTTCTCTGCTGTTCACAGGGTTTTCAATGGCAGATTGATTTTGGGGAGTGGGTTGCCAGGTCCTTCTCCCAAGCCTACAGCACCTGGTGTTCCCAGGTGGTCTCCCATCCAAGTACTAACCAGGCCCGACCCTGCCTACCTTCCAACATCTGATGGGATCGGATACCCCAGGGCTACAGCTGCAGGCCTGCACACTGATAGAGACTCACAAATATCTGCCCAGAAGCTAAACAGAAAGTTTGAAAGCTGCAGCCAATCCTGATCCTTCTGAATCTTTTAGTAATAAAAGATGGTCATGATTTTCAAAGGGATCGCTTCCCTTTTCTGTCCCTCCCACAGGTTGTTTGTACAGATTACTCTCTCATGCTGAGCTTTCTTAAACACTATTCTGTTAATCACAAGGACAGAAATTTTCAGAAGCCATGAAGATGACAGTATCCCCATTTGGTGGGATGAGAACTGCTTTCCTCTGCTGTACAGAAGTGGCCTCCAGAGGGACTGACAAAGTGGTGCCTGGATACGCATATATTTTGGGGAAGGCCTGCATGGTTTCCATCACTGTGACAAAGGACCTGGGAAACCCCACTTAAAGGAGGAAAGCTTCAGTGTGGCTCACAGCTGCAGAGCTGTCAGCCCATGTTTGGCTGGATTTGTTGCTTCTGGGCTATGGATGCAGAACACCATGGTGAAAGGGCGTGGCACAGTCAAATGGCTCACCTCATGGTGGCCAGGAAGCAGAGAGAGCCAGAGAGGCAAGGTGCAGGAGTCAGATCAACCCTTCCATCCATAGCAGGAACCCAGTAACCCACTTCCTCCAACAAGGCCACACCTCCTAACAGGCCATTCACCTATGAACTCATCAGTGGACTGATACAGTGAGGAAGTTAGTGCACTCGTGACCCAACCGCCATGAGCAGGAGACCAAGTCTTCAGCACATGAGCCTTTCAGGGGGACATTTCATATCCAAACCATAATAGCATTCAAGATAGGAGTTGTTGTTATTGTCAGGTGCCATCAAGTCAGTGTCTGACTCATAGCGACCCCACGTACAACAGATGAAACAGTATTGCCATGCTTCTCGGTTTTTCATAGGGTTTTCAATGGCTGATTGTTTTGTGGGAGTGGGTTGCAGGGTCCATCTCCCAAGCCTACAGTACCTGGTGTTCCCCAGCGGTCTCTCATCCAAGTACTGACCAGGCCCGACCCTGCTTAACTTCAAAGATCTGATAAGATTGGATGCCACAGTGTTATGGCTGCAGGCAAGATAGGAGTAGGATATCTTTATGTTGATACTGTGATATTAAGCTAAATTTTTGTTTCAGGAATATCTGTCATTTCTCCACTTCCCAGACATAAGAGTTTGCTTTCTATCTGAAATCAGGTGCTAACTTGGGCTCTAGTACTTTATAGTGTGTGTATAGCAAAAGGCCCTCTCTTATACCCAGCGGTCAGTATTTCTTCAATCTTAACTCTCCAGGGCCCGGCTTCAGTATTTCTTCAAACTTAACCCTCCAGGGCCCAGCTTAAAGTGTAGAAATGAACACTCAAAGTAGTTACCTTCTGAACACTCAAAGTAGTTATCTTTGCAATATTGTGATGCCTTTGTCTTTATAGCCTCACTCAGAACTGTCTGTCCATCATTTCATGTATGATTTATGACAATCCTGGTTAGTTTTTCTTCCTAGGCCTGAAGATGTTTTAAAGCAGTAAATTACAAATGAAGCAGGAGATCAACTGCTCACAAGGATGACCCTTAGCCATCAAATGGGTGAGGTGTCAAAAATTATTTAAAGAAATGGAAAAGGCAAAAGTTGTCATGTGGCCTGGATAGGCAAGCCTTTGTTCCTATAAAAAAGTTTGCTTATGTGGGAGATTATGTTCCTCGATAAGATAGGATAGCTGAGGGCTTTGCTAATGTAACTCCAGAAGGGATCGTTTAAACAGTTTTATTTGGCCATTTTACCTTATTTTCTCTCTAGCCTGTAGGATGAATATGCCCAGAGAGGGCAGGCTTAGTAAATGTCTCGTGACAATGATAAACACTTAATAACAGGGTCTTCTCCAAAGGTTGGCTAATGGGACTTCAAATTAATATCTTTTTGTTTTCTCTTTGCATGCATTTTTTTCTATGTAGAGTGGAAAGGCTATAAATTGAGTATCCATTGAAAGAAAACAAACAGAAAGGAAAGAGAAAGAAAGAAAGAAAGAAAGAAAGAAAGAAAGAAAGAAAGAAAGAAAGAAAGAGAAAGAAAGAAAGAGAAAGAAAGAAAAAAGCAATCCTGTTCTACTTGGAGGTAGATAGCTTTGTCAGAATATTTGCTTTTGGTCAAGTAGGATATCCAAGATTTTATTCCTATGACTCATCCCATGATTTGGACAAATTTTATCTTCACTAACCTCCATTTCTAAGATTTCTCTAAACAATTTACCACTTGCAACATCTGAAATGAATTTTCAAAGTTAAACCATCATTGGTTCAATCATAAGAATATGACTTTTGCAATAATCCACCTGCGTGCTGGGAAACCAAGGGATGCTGATAGCCGCCATTAAAGTTTCTACTTGAAATTTACTCCAAAGGAAATCTTTCTTTCTGTGCTAATTGTGCTGACTCTTCTGTGCTAGGCTCTCATCTACCAGTTACTCTTGTCCCTCATCACCAGTAAGCCAAGCACAAAAACAGCAAGACTAACCTGACCCTAAAATGGATCCACTTACCAGTTCCCTTGTTTCCATTTACCACACCTTCACTCTTCCACATTTAAAATGTAGGTGTTATCCTTCATTTCATGCTCCTCCTCTCTACCCTAATCCATTTTTAGTTACAAAGTCATTAACTCCTCTGTGTGCTATGTCTTTTACATGCCCCTTCCACTCCTCTTCTCCCATTTCTCTTCACCTAAGCTCTTTGCTAAAAGTGAAGAGGATTTGAAACATTTACTGATGAAGATCAAAGATCATAGCCTTCAGTATGAGTTGCGACTAAACATCAACAAAACAAAAATCCTTATGACTGGGTCAGTATGCAATTGTACAGTAAATGGAGAAAAGATTGAGGTTGTCCAAGATTTTCCTTTACTTGGCTCTATAATCAACACCCATGGCAGCAGCAGTCAAGAAATCAAAAGACCCATTGCTCTAGGAAAAGCTGTTGCAAGGATCTCTTCAGAGTATTGAAAAGTAAAGATGTCACATTGAAGACAAACGTGCATCTGACTCTTGCCATGGTATTTTTAGTCACATCATATGGTTGTGGAAGTTGGACACTAAACAAGGGAGACAGGAAAAGAATTGATGTTTTTGAATTATCGTGCTGGAGACATCTATTGAATATACCATGGACTGCCAAAGAACCAACAAATCTGTCCTAGAAGAAGTGCAATCGGAATGCTCCTTGGAAGCAAGAATGGCTGACTGTATCTTACATATTCCCTACATGTAGTCAGGAGAGATTAATCCCTGGAGAGACATCATGTTTGGGAGAGTGGCAGGTCAATGAAAAAAAGGAAAACCCTCCACCAGCTGGATTGACACAGTGTCTGCAACAATGGGCTTAACCATAAATAAGATCGTGTGCCTGGCACAGAATTGGGAAGTGCTTCGATCTGCTGTACATAGGGTCACTATGAGTTGGACTCGACTCAACAGCACCTAACAATAAGCTCTTTGCCTCCTCACCTCCAGCAGCTTCCTTCCCTCTCTCTAGTCACTTCAACCCCAAGTCTGTCTAGAATTTCAGCCATAGAATAATCTGCTTTAAATTCTGCTTTTAATTTGTCATGGCCTACCCCCAAATTTCCCTTGGCCACTTGTCCCATACCATTTCAAATCTATAAAGCCATGAATGTGAAGAAACATAAGCAGTACAACATTATAGAATTTTTGTCATTTGCAGTAATGACTCTTCCTGGATATGACATAATGTGACCTGTCTTCCCTGAAGTGTAACCTTATTCAAAGCTGCTGGCTAATGGGCCACCTTGGGGTTTATTTAGGTCAGGCTCGTCACAGTCAATGACTGTACCATGCTCTTTCTGCCCTGATGTTCCTTCCAGAGCTATGAATGGTTGGGAAGGAAGGTTTTCAAACTGTGAAAGGACCAGACCTACATGGTTTGCCCAAGAGCTCTGCTCTTGACCCCATCTTGTTTGTTAAAGCCTTGAATAAAAAATGCATTACACTTCTATCAAATCTGCAGATACTGAAAGTAGTGGAAAAAATACAAGCTGTGCCAGATGACAAGATCAAAGTCCACAGAGGACTCCAATAAGAGGTGAAGAGCTCAAGGCATGATAGAAATAAGTTTTGAATGCTAAGTTCAAAACTCCAGTGGAACTGGATAGAGGAAACCCCGTATAATTATTATACTGAAAAATTCCCAGGGGAGGTCAGGATGAGGGTGAGGGGGCATGAATTATTTATAAGGAAAATACAAACAAAGCCAACAGCTTCCTTCCAAAACAGGAAAAACATACTTGCTGTTATTACATGCTTTCAAGTCATGTCTGACTCATAGCAACCCTTATAGAGTTTTCAATGGCTGATTGTTTCGGGATTGCCTTGGGAGAGGATTGCCTTGTCCTTCTCCCATAAAATATACTTAGGCTACAGTAATAGAATTATGTTGTCCAGTACAGAGGAGGGACTAGCTACATGGTATTCACTGGTTTGACATCCCAAGAACATTTTCACTTCTGGTTGCTATATCAATTGACGGGAAAAAAAAAAAAAAAGAACTATGAAGAATCTAGACATCACTGAAAGTATCTAGATTTACTCATGTGAACTGGAAAGGGGAGACATTAAGAAGAGATGCAATGTCTGCATTTTTAAGGACTATCCTAAAAAAGGAGTAGATTTATTCTTTATAGCTAAGGAGGAACGAACTAGGCCCACTGGTGGAAGTTGGGAGGAGGCAAATTTTAGCTCAATAGAAAAAGTTATTTTCTATTATAAGAGACATCAAGCAGTGGACTCAGATGCGCTAAGGAATTAACTTCTAGTGACTAGAAACGCTCAACATCATCAGGAAATTTTCATGGTGTGCCTGGAATGTAGAAAGTCAGACTAGGTAACCCAAGTGTACCTTTCTTTCATCTCTAAGATGTGATGTTCCTCCTTATACCCGGTTGTTCCTTCTCTTCTCCCATGTCTATATACATTGATCATATTTATTCTGTCGATAGACATCTCTATCTTTCTCACTAAACTGAGAGATCTTTGAAGGCAGAGGTGCTGTTTTATATTTATATATTCCTGGCTTCTAGCATAATTCCTTCAGGAGCTGAGGTATTCAATGTATTTCACCCAAGTAACTGAATTATGAAGTTCTACCTAGACAACTTCTGCCTACCCTTCAACATCTATAGCAAATGTCCCTTTCACACATAAAGCCTTCCCTGACCATGTCTATACCTTGTATTCTGTCACATAATTTGCCACAAGGTGATTTTCTATACTTTTTCTTGCATAATAATTTTTAATATGCGCCCCTCTTAATTCCCTAAGAAGTTGTTCAGTTCCCTGAACAGAAGAATACCATCTGAAAATTATGACAGATTGTCAGGCACTGTGGAACACACCTATAATCCAAACTTGGGAGGTTGAGGCAGGAGGATGGTTAGTTCAAGGCCAGAAGCAGCCTATGTAGCTATGTGAGACCCTGTCTCAAAATAAGAAAATAAAAAAGGGGTTCAGGATTCAGTTCAGTGGGGGACTACCATGTGTAAGGCCCTGGGTTCAACCCTCCAGTACTGAAAAACAATTACACCAACTACTTATCATTAGATTCTGCATAGAATTGGTTAGTGATAATGTGTTTGTTAATTGAAAAATAATCTAGAAAAATTTAGCATTAACAAATATCTTCTACTTATTAATTGCAAAGAAAAAAATAATAACAGCGAAGAAACATGGCAATCTTAACCAAGTAATCAAAATTTATAGCACACATTTGGCCACGTATTGATATGATTGATCTTAATACACTATACCAGAAAGGGTACATCTTCACTTTTGTGGTATTTGGGCCAAAAATGAATAACTTCCATCTAAACATGAAGAGAATGGCCTGCAGCTGTAGCCCTGTGGTGTCTGATCCCATCAGATCTTGGAAGCTAAGCAGGGTCAGGCCTGGTTAGTAATGGGATAGGAGACCGCCTGGGAACACCAGATACTGTAGGCTTGGGAGAAGGACCCAGTAACACACTCCCAAAGATCAACTCGCCATTGAAAACCTTATGAATAGCAAAGAAGCACCAACAATAGTATTTCGCCTTATTGTATGTAGGGTCACTATGAGTTGGACACCAACTCAACAGCACCTAACAACAACAACAACAAACATAAAGAAGCACCAGCTAAACCCAAACTGAGGGTCAGTCTACAAAATATATGATGAGTAGTAAGGCAAAGAAAGAGTAATGAAGTGTTGCAGATTGAAAGAGATTAAGGAGAAATGACACTAAGTAAATGTAGGATCTTGGATTGGATCTTGGACCCAGGAAAAGGATATGCATGGATTGTGAAAATCTAAGTTGTAAAAATCTAAGAAGGTCTATAGATTATTTAGTAGTGTTCCAACAATGTTAATTTCCTGGTATTGATCACTGTGGTGATCATGATGATGACGAAGGTAGATGAGGTATTGATGGAACAGTATACAATTTTTTCACCTTGTCTGTAAGTCTAAAATTTCTTCAAAGTAAAAACTCAAATAATTCATATTGAGGTTTCAAGTTGAGCGGGGATTCAAACAACCAAGACAGCTACCTTTAACCAAGACAAACAAAGTCTGCTCGATTCTCATGATTCATAGTATCTGTGCTCTACAGGGTTGCTATGAATATTGAATTAGCTCCTAGAGGAAGTATAGGCTTAGTTTCCTGAAAGCATCTGGTCACAGTTTTTTCAACTGATCAATACATATCTTTGTTTTATGTGTGTTTCTATTTAAAGACATCTTATTTAGTACATATTGTTGATTCATTAACATGGAACTCACAGCCAACAGTCCTGTAACTCATGCCTGAAAGCAGTTTATCTAACACACATATTTTTTCCATCAGGCACATCACAGCCTTCTTAGACACAGAAATACTAGATAGCATTTTACCATTTTACTTGAAAGCCATTTTGAACAGTAAAATCATCAACAAAAAGCACAAAATGCAGAAAAACCATGGCATCACCTAACACAAATTTTTTGCTGCCATGCACATGCCCACAAAGGGCCACAAAAGACTACCAAGTATTAATGTGGGGGTTACAAATAAATTTTAGTGAACAGACAAACTTACAAATGTGGAAGCCATGGATAATGAGGATTGACTATGCCTTTAAACACATCCAATGATTGTGAATTTATGTTGTTGTTCTTAGGTGCCATCCAGCATCGGCCCATGCTTTAGGTAAATAAGAAAATAAGAATAATATGTGCATTTGAAATGATAAACTGAATCCTTGGTACACAACCACAAATTCTTCAATTATCAGAACCCAGCAGAAAAAAGTGAGGCTTCTTCACTAAGATTAAAATACATCATGGAAAAATGGCTCTGAATTGTCCTTCAATTTGGGAATATTTTAATTCTGTAACTTTAGTTCTACCCCGGTTCATAGTCTTAGTCCCCATCCTGGCTACAAAGAGGACTTTTCCAGGATCCTGTCTTCACTGATTCTAAGGGTGTTTATCACTTTTCCATTTTAGTCCTCAGTACACAGGGCCACAACCTGAACTCCCTCAGTATCTAGAACTGCTTGACCTTCAGGAAATTCCTTCTTAATTGCCACATAGGCCCCTCTACACTTCTACTGAATATATTCATTTTCTATTTATGACATCAAAACTCTAAAATTCCTACCTACCTCTCCCTCTCCAACCAATCATTCTCTTCTAGTGGTGCTTAAACTTTATCTCTATTTAGTCAGTAATGCTTGTGGAGTCACATCAATGATGCTTTCAGTAGCACTCTGGAATCTAGTATCTTTTGACCTTTTTTCTCCACCTTTTCATTTTTCAAACTATAGTCTTGAGTAAGCACTGTTTGTTTCCTCTGCTTCCATTGATGACCTGCCAGTTATTTGTGCAAAAATTTCACAAAGCAATACAGTTCAAACCTAAAATAAATTAATTTACCTAATCATCCTTTAACAAGTCTTCACTGTTCTTATTCTTACTCTTCCACTACTGAAATCCAATTGCACAGACAGGATCTGTCAAATATTCCCTCCTGTAGTTCAGACTGGCACATAGATCACCTGAGTATAGGTAATAAGTTCTTAACTAGTCCCCCCACATCCTATCCTGTCCACTTTGTGAGCTAATTAATCACCTAAAGTAGACAGTTAATTAACCTAGATACCCCCCTTAGCTACCTGGAAAGATTCCAAACACTTTTTCACCGTATTCAAGTCCCTCTATAAACTGGCTTCAGATTATTTGTAAAGATTGTTCTTCTACTAAATCTATTTGCAAACTATGTCTAAGTCCAGTGGACTACTTGCATTTTTAAATGCAACCTTATTTTTCTGTACGGGCTGGGATTTAGCTCAGTTGGTAGAGCACCGCTCTGCAGTCTCTGAGGTCCTGAGTTCAATACCCAGCACCGCAAAATATGGGAGAAGGACATGGCAACCCACTCCCAAGGCAATCCTGAAACAATCTGCCATTGAAAAACTTATGAGGGTTGCTATGAGTCGGACACGACTTGACAGCACCTAACAACAACAACAACAACAACAACAACAACAATTTTCTCTAATCAAGTCATTTGTTTATACTTTCCCCTTCATCAAGAGTATTGTATCCATTGATCTCCATCTACCAAAATCTCACCCATTCTCCATGCCCGAGCTCCAAACACATCTCTTCCAGGAAGAGTTCTCTGATTCTACAACCAGAAGTACCCTGTTTCACAGACTGTTGCAACACTTTGAAGTTGTAGTCAATATATTTGTATTGATGAAGTAATTATTTTATTCACCTTCCTACATTTAAAGATCTTTGAGGACAGGAAATACCAAATCTCTCTTGCATTCACTATAACACCAAGCATAAATGCTCAGTAAAGTGCTATTTAATAATTGAATAATAAGTGCCTAATATGTATATTTACATATAAATATATAATGTATATATGTACATTACATATAATCTATGCAATATAGAGAATGAAAAAGTACATTACATTGTTAAAGTACCATGTTATTCATACATTAAAATTATAAATAGGTATAGGAAAAGAGGAGTAGTAAGTTAATTATTATTAGCAATTAATTAATATTTAAGAATAGTAAACAATCCAACATCGAAAACCCTGTGAGGATTTCTATGAGTCAGACTTCACTGGACAGCACCTAATAATAACAACAAGGTAAAATGAAATTGGTTGGGAGTTTCTGACTATACATGGTTAACTGTTGTAACATTGACTCTGAGGTAAGGATTATACTGAAATCACTTAATTTTATTTCATTTTATTTCATTTTTCAGTACTTGGGGGTTGAACCCAGGGCCTTGCACATACTTTACAAGTGCTCTACCACGGGCTGTACTGCCAGTTCATTTTTTATTTTTTAGAGTCAGGGCCTTGCTTCTGGCCTCCAACTTGCAATCCTCCTGGCTCTGCCTTCCAGGTTGCTGGGATTACAGGTGTGCTCTACCATACCTGTCTCCTAAAATCTTCTTAGATATAGAGCTTTATATACATCATTCTTAGGCTTTCAAAATAAAAGAAAATGTAAGAACAAATGTATTCAATGAATTCATGAATTGAATAGACATTGCCAGGCATCACCTTATTTGAAGGACTTCAATTTTGATTAAGTCAAAAGAGGAATGTGATATTTATTCTGTATTCAATATGCACAGTGAGTACCAATAAGACAAAGCATCCTTGTTGCCATCACTGTCACCATGATCATAAAATGTATTCCTTAGTTTAAAAAAGAACTTCAAAAACTATAATGAGAAACGTAGCTCTGTAGAAAAGTACGGCAACCATGGAGGCTGAGTAACATCAAAGCAAAGCCATTCATCATCTTCAGGACCATGATGGCTTTATTCACATGCAATGAACAATGCAGAAAGGCCTTGGCCATTCAACAAGAAATATTTCTTCCCAAGAAAAGTTTGGTCATGTTTTAGGGAAAATGTATGGGATTACTCTAATTTTTTTTATATATATAAATCAAGCATTGAAATTAAATCAGTTCTATATTGACTGACAAGCATTAAAATATTTCTTTGTAGCCTCCTCTATATATTCCTAGTTTAATGAATCCTTTAATTTCTGAAGACTCCCAGCTTGCTAAGGTAACTTTCCAAAGCTTTGACACCTCCCTGTTTACTTGGCTGTTGAACCTATCTCAGATTTGATCTCTTACATTAAAACAATAAGAAAAGGCAAAAGTTCTACAGATGCTACAAAAACTATAAAGAACTTACATGTGGGGTATAAATGTTACCTGGACTTAAAATTCCTTAAATCATAGCCCTGTCAATTATTGTTTTCTAATGGAAAATTTGGTTCAAATGAACAATTACTGAGCAATTACGTGTCAGCCTGGGACTGAAAGGGTGATTAAGACGGTGCCTACCCCATCAAAGAATTTATAAAAACCATTGTGAAATAGGCATTTGTAACACTGAGCATCATGTAATAATGATATGCTAGCTGTTTGAATAAAGTATTAGGTAAGCAGAAGAGAAAAAGCTGCCTAAGGGAGGTGAGAGGGAAACACAGGGAGAATGGCCTTCAAGCTAGGCTTTGGGGGACAAAAATAGTCAAATATATCCTCAGTCATGAGCCTAGCCCTCAGCTGTGGTCTAAGTTTTAGAGTCGTTTTCAAAGAATGAGCTTTGAACGTGATTGAGATTTAAAAAGAAACCACAGGTAGAATGTGTGTGAAGACTCTGAACTGACATGTCAGTCAAATTCTCTGTAAAATGAACTACATTCATGAGGATGGCAGTTTTGCTTAATAAACCATACAACTACAGGATCAGGAATATGTGTTGTATTCCTTGATGAGATAATTATAGGAAGTGACCCTGAGAGATATCTGCACCTGACACAGAGCAAGTTGGGAGTGACTTTCTGGGGCTTTTTAGCATACAGACCTATGCAGAGTCTATAGAAAAATTGTTATGGTCTTTAAAGGAATGCTTTAGTTCAAAGACAAGCAACATAATCTATTCTGCAATAAGCTATAGCATGCCAGAAAGCAATGCACTATATTTATATGAATTTGCTTCTTCATGTTGAAATAAAAGAGGTTTCCAAATCAGGTACCAGGACTCTGAGGGCAGAGAATACAATGGTGAGGCCCATCATGAAACCCTGGACAGAATCCCTTTCTACTACCATGTCCTTCGCCTGCAGCCGCACCACTGTGGCATCAGATCCCCTCAGATCTTGGAAGCTAAGCAGGGTTGGGTCTGGCCAGTCTGCCTGGGAACACCAGGTGCTGTAGGCTTGGGAGACAGACCCGGCAACCCACTCCCAAAAACCAATCAGCCACTGAAAACCCTATGAATAACAAAGAAGCACTGACAATAGTGTTTCACCTCTTGTACATAGGATCACTATGTGTCACACACTGACTTGATGGTACCTAACAACAATAACCATGTTTATCAGGGACTTATCAGCATTCCAATATCCCCTCTAAAAGAAAAGAAAGGCCTAACGTTTTATCCACTTGTCTTAGGATCACAATCCAGGGGGTAATAATAGGATTTTTTCATCTGTCTTCTTAGTGGATATACGTTGACCACATTCTTCTAGCTACTATGTCTCAGAGTAAGTTGGGCAAATAATCAGCTGAGAAGCCCCAAGCACTCTGGAAGCAAAATCTCTCGACAGTCCCTATACTTCATTGTATGTTGTGTTTTATCTAAGGGGCCTAATGCTGGCTATGAGGAGATCTGATTAAAAAGCAAAACACATCAATAACAACAATAAAAATAGCATTGAATTTTAGTCCCAGACAGATCATTCAAAATATTGCCTGATGGGGAAATTATAAAATGTTTGTACAACACAGAGGGAAAAAAGAGTCCTTCAAATTGCTGGCTTAGCCAACATAGCCCGGGAAAACCAATTGTTTTATGAAAAAACAGATTCCTCCCAATGGCTCATTTGTCTGGATAAATATAGCCTATGGCACACACACACAAATCTTAATAAAGTTGAAATGTGCAGTGATTATTCTTTATCATTTGCATTTTTTCCAGTAACTTTTATTTTTCTATAACTCCCAAAACATTTTACATTTTCTGTGTTCTTGGGATAAAATTAGAAATTAAAACAATTAAACCTAATTTCCACCAAAGAGCTTTCTTGGTATGTATTGGGAAAGTGTGCTGATTTAACAGGACAACACCTTTATGATTTGTGGGTGGCAGAAAATGAATTCGCTGCCAAGGAATTCTGACACCTAAAATCTACATATCAAGATGCGAGAGGGGAATTAGAGGGAATGTCTATGCTTTTAATTTACTTATCCTATTTTGAAAAAAAAAAGTCACTTGAGTCATCCTGGCTCACTTTCCTTAGCATTAGTCACAGCGCATTTCCTTAAGCCTCTGAGTGTGTTTCTATGTAAATAAACGACGTAGTTCACTTGGGGATAAAAGTCACAGTATTTGGAGATTATAAAGACCTATTAGATCATCCGGTCTGGCCCACAAGAGATAGTCCCCAGATAGGGAATGTAACCGTGGGCCTTTGTCAAGAGGCCAAAAAGAAACAGTTGGGAAAAATATTTTCCATGCTTTCTTGGTTTGTAACTTATCTAATAGTGCTTCGGTCACTTCCCAAATGGACTGGTAAGATTATTATTAAATGGCTTCACTTATCAGAGGGACACAAAGTTGAACTTATCTGAGTTGACAATGTTCCATCCACCTCTATTCGCTCAAGAAATGAGCTTGTTTGCGAACTATGAACAGTGAAGAATCTGCTCTTTGAACCCCCTAAGCAGTTTTCCTTCAGTAAAGAAAGTCAAAAGGCGAGTTCTCCCCAAACGGTTTTCCTAGTCTATTTTCAATAGTTTCAGATAAAATAGATATTAAAACATTGATGTATACAAAGTAGGAAAGGAATGCAGTCAAATGCAAAACAATTACAACTCAACGGCTGTACAAATCAAAGTACTTTCCATAGTCTTACGTGGAATATGAAATAGTATTGGAAATTAGAGTTTGGCCTTATGGGAAAGGGCAACGTGAAGCACTGATGGGAAGCTAAAGAAATATAAAGATAACCACTCTGGTAACCACCCCTTTATTCATCACTACTTCCATCCTATTTTAGTTATGCTCTGCATGTTCCCTTTACCCAGATAATATTCAGAAAATCTCTAGTACTGCCAAAGAGAGGAGGATTGTATACACATTTATACAGACATGAAGGTACACATATACACCTGTAGGGAAAACTAACAAATTGTTGTTGTTGTTAGGTGCCATTGAGTTGGTATCTGACTCATAGCGACCCTATGTACAACAGGCGAGACACTATCGTCAGTACTTCTCTGCTGTTCATAGGGTTTTCAATGGCAGATTGATTTTTGGAAGTGGGTGGCTGGGTCCATCTCCCAAGCCTACAGCACCTGATTTTCCCAGGTGGTTTCCCATCCAAGTACTAACCAGGCCCAACCCTGCTTAGCTTCCGAGATCTGATGGGATCGGATGCCACAGGGCTATGGCTGCAGGCAACAAATAGTAAGGTAATATAAAAGAAAAGTCAGAAAAACTAGATCTAAAAATTTTAAATAGACTTATTCCTCATCTACTGAACACAGATCAGCTTAACCCAGGAAGGAAATTTTATCTTTTTATTGGTTTAGAATTTCTCGTGTCAGTATATTTTTATCAAGTGAGATTATATTACATTAGAAATGTTGTTTAAAAAAAATGTTGTCCTTGACTCTTGAAATTTATATCCCAAGTCAAGAGTTTACATTCCATCAAGCCTATGACAAATTTGAAGATTTCAAAGGAATGCTATGAGACTCTCCATGTCTACTGAGCATGGACGGTGGCTAAGTCCTTTGCCAGGCTTTGTGAGGAATTATAAAGTAGTTATTAGATATGGTCCCTGCCCACCCAGAGCTTATGGTATTATGAGAAAGATAAGTATCTACTCCCTCATCCCTCATCTTTCACACAGGATGGAAAGTGACTATAACTTCAGCTATCTTGCCTATGTCAACCTTAGGTGGTGATTCAGGATCTGGAAAAAACCAGTACATTCAGATAGGGAAATGAAGGGAGGTTTAATGTAAAGATTACTTACAAAAATTGGGCAGAGTAAAAGAGACCACCAACCTGGCACCATGGCGTACACCTGTAGTCTCAGTGACTTGGGAAGCTGAGGTAGGAGGATCACAGGTTCAAGGCGAGAGGCAACCTGGGCAACTTAGAAGATCTTGTCTCAAAATAAAATAAACGGGCTGGGAGTACAGCTCAGTGGTGGAGCACTTGCCTAGCATGTGTGAGGTCTTGGATTCAATACCCAGTGTGGGGGGGGGGAG